>NQII01006097.1:3853-105483 GCA_002778355.1 Clitarchus hookeri
TCGAATTGTGTTTTATTATTATTATTAGTTTTACATTCAGCAAATGTGATACAATATTTACTTTTCTAACACTTTTTCAGTATCAATAAACCGACGCGCAAGTAACAAGTAGATGATAAGCAGTGCTTTCAAAATGCTCAGTTTACCGTGAACAGGCTATGAAAAACTTTCTGTTGGGTGCAGGTGAAGTGCGATATCTACGTGAGACAATTGTAAAGCGGCATGACTGGACAAGGCAGCTACAAGAGCGGCAGAGGGCGGTCTCTACCCAGGTACAAGAGACTGCTGACGAGCGACCAACCACTAGAAGCAGTCCATCAGCGACGTCAGAATGCGGAGCTGGTGCCCGCCAGTGCGAACGTAAGTGCGACCTTCAGCACCGACACACACTCCACGTTATATGGGGCTCGTCGTGCCAACTTTGTGGTAACTCTGATTTTATGAAATCGTAGCTGTGTTCACATTAGAGTAAGGAGAGTCAAATTGGGTGATTACCGAAATNGCCAGTGCGGACGTAAGTGCGACCTTCAGCACCGACACACACTCCACGTTATATGGGGCTCGTCGTGCCAACTTTCCGGTAACTCTGATTTTATGAAATCGATCGACACAAGTGTAATCTCATTCCTCTCAGTTTAACCCACTTTACCGAAATTGGGGTGAAAAAAAACAACTTCAAATGAAATTCGAATTCATCGTATTGAAAAACAAACCCACGAAATTGGACATCAATATTTATTGTAGAAAATATAATACTCTCGCGTTTTATTGATTTGTCTTTCAGTCAGAAAAATACAAAATTTTGTTATGAAGTTCTGTTTCTTCCCATCCACTATTGCTAATCACCTAATGTTACGGTCATCTGTATTTTACTTGTATCTATGAGATTGAACTTACATATGCGCAGTTGTAACAACATGTATAACATTGCTGGTTACGTGCTGACAAGAGCGGGGAACGAGTTTGATTATTGCGTATATGTCGTTCGGGCCGCTCATGGTGGTCACATTGAACACTTATGAATGAATGGTAAACAAACTTCATGGTTTCACGGTTAATTTGAT
This sequence comes from Clitarchus hookeri, assembly GCA_002778355.1. Classification (NCBI taxonomy): domain Eukaryota; kingdom Metazoa; phylum Arthropoda; class Insecta; order Phasmatodea; family Phasmatidae; genus Clitarchus; species Clitarchus hookeri. Next base: position 4,918 of record NQII01006097.1, read on the forward strand.
TGTTAAATCAAGGTTGTAGGCTGTTTGGTTTTGATATTATAGACCTTCGAAGTTGTGGTATTATTTTAATGAATTAGACATGTAAATATAAATTACATTCATATCATCTCAAGTGTCGACGTTCGTCGTAAAAAAACAGTTTTTCGGGCGCTCACATGGCTTGCGCTGACTAAACTATAAGAAAGACATCAAACTAATTGCTTTAGAATCCTAGCCCTCANCGGGCGCTCACATGGCTTGCGCTGACTAAACTATAAGAAAGACATCAAACTAATTGCTTTAGAATCCTAGCCCTCAATAAGTTGTATAGAAAAGATCGCGATAGCATATGCTTATCATTTAAGGATGACCACAGTAACCATTTTCGCCTTTCAAATTTTAATCNAGAAAAGATCGCGATAGCATATGCTTATCATTTAAGGATGACCACAGTAACCATTTTCGCCTTTCAAATTTTAATCAAAAATAACGGTTGTTTACACTTCAGCAAATCCTGCTGTATCATAATTACCTTATTCAATGACATGTGTTAGTTACCTTAAGCACTTAGTTAAGTTCGAAATTGTCCTTTACTCCATATCATTTAAATGAATATCTTAGAGAATATTGCAGGTTTTCCTATTATACCAGGGCAAAGCCGGGCAGTTCTGCTAGTTAACAATAATATACTGTTATATCAAAACAAGTATAAAACGCTTAAGATACGCCATATTTATGAAACTACAAAACACATAACACACGGGTGTAAAGTATGAAGATACCGTGAGCAGACTATACACCGGAGTGGTGCATATGTTCTGCCTTCTTAGGGAACTAACTTAGTGTTTGCAAATGTTCGGTTCCTTGGTTGGCAACACAATGTCACCTTAGATATCACATTCAATTATCCAGCTATCCTGATTCGGGCTAAGAAATAAATTTCAATGAAATTTGTTTTTATNCCTTAGATATCACATTCAATTATCCAGCTATCCTGATTCGGGCTAAGAAATAAATTTCAATGAAATTTGTTTTTATTAACGCAGTGTTCTGTGCATTTACTACTAGGACCAATTTCAAATGCATGGACTACCGGTTTACGCAAGAGAATTCGACCTTTGCTTCCAATGAATCATAAATTTTATATAAAGAAATATCGGCAGCGACACTATCATATAACCGGCGTAAATAATACGGTAAAAAACAGGACAACCGTCTATACAATACAAGTATTCACTGGTTTGGTATTATTTTCAATAATAGAGACTGAAAAAAAGTTCAGTTCGCTGGATCTCCTAAAAAGTGTATNTTCACTGGTTTGGTATTATTTTCAATAATAGAGACTGAAAAAAAGTTCAGTTCGCTGGATCTCCTAAAAAGTGTATTTTTTTACGACGTAACGTACCTTCTAAAATCATCTTTTTCCAAAAAAACACTCTAAAAAGACATTACCACACTAAGTAGGTATGCTTCTGGCTATAGGTGTTTAGCTAGTTCGATACNAAACACTCTAAAAAGACATTACCACACTAAGTAGGTATGCTTCTGGCTATAGGTGTTTAGCTAGTTCGATACCTAGAAGCATAGATTCCTTAAGGATCACTCAGGCACGCACTTCACATGCCGCATTGTCTCTTACCTAAAGCCACTCAACTGGCATTCGGTTTTTTTCTTCGAGTTTCGCATGTACTCTTCATGGCAACTACAACATTTCCTGGTGCATAGATATAGATTAAAAAATTGTGTGATATACTATACTACCTAACAAATATTCTTTACTGCATTTCTAAAACCTNGCATAGATATAGATTAAAAAATTGTGTGATATACTATACTACCTAACAAATATTCTTTACTGCATTTCTAAAACCTTAAATGATGCCAAAAACGTCTCTTTTAGCAATTTATGCCTCGAAAAAACTTCAGAGAATAATATAAATTTGTATACATACTTGAAGGTTTCTCAGAGTTTTCGCAAGCAGACGCCAATTAAGGGTACCGTCTGGCTGGAAGTATTCAGCTTGCTCGAGGAGACGCGGTGGTGTAGTGGACAGACTACTTATTTCCCACCTAGACGAACCGAGTTAGATTACCCGCGGTTCCGCTCCCGGATTTTCACATGTGGGAATCGTGCCGGACGATACCGCTGGTCGGCGGGTTTTCTCTGGGATTCCCGTTTTTCCCGCCCTTGCATTCCAGCGCTTCTCCATACTCACCCCGTTTCACTCGGATCGGCTCTCAAGACCTCTATGTTAAGATCCGCCCAGACTTCTCCTCTCCACTCGACTTGCACGAGGCCTGGAAGCGTTAGAGCGATAAGGGCGTGCTTGGTACACATATAGAATGTCTGGTCGCATTAACGTGCAAGGCACAGAACTATCGTGCAGTCAATGGTCACCATATTAGTTTATGGTGTCATATTAAAGGCAAGGGTATGTCCGTATACCATGTTAAGTGGAGTGTACCGGAAGTTTCAAACATAAAAATAACTGCGATTAACTCGTATTAGAGTCTATTCGCGGTTTTATTACAATTTTTGAATCAAATATTTGAGAAATAACGCCGAGTATGGCGTTTTTGGTTGCATCCTTACTCTGTCAATTAACATATAAATTTTATGCTTTTGTCATTTCAAATATACATTTTTTGATTAATTTGAAATTTAAGATCTATTTTATTTATAAATAATATTTCATTTACAATCAGTACGAATGAATTCAGACAGAATATAGGTGTTGGTAATGCCTAGAAGGAAATAATTATCAAGAAAAATATAATAATAAAACTACGTGGAGAGATTTGGGTGACTCTTAACATCGAGCGCCTGAGAGCCGATGAGGGAGAATGACGTGGACATGGAGCAGCGCCGGAATGAGGGGGTGGGAGAAACGGGAGATCCCCGAGGAAACTCGCCGACCAGCGCCATCGTCCGCCACGATTCCCACATGCTAAAATTTGGGAGTGAGTCTTCCGGGAATCGTACCCGGTTCGCCTAGGGGGGAGAAGTAGTCTGACCACTACACAACCGTGGCCCCTTATAAGTGAGTGTGCGGTGCGTTCCCTTTGGTGTAGTTTCCTTAACTTGTATACGCTTTGTCTGCAAGAACCGGAGGAATAACCTGAAAGTAGAACTTAGCAGAACTTCAAAAAAGTTGGTAACCATGGCTGGACTATTGTATATCCCTGTTACACTTAAAAACAATACGCACTTACCACAGAAATAGTAAATAAATACATTATTCAGATGTAAAGAATGTCTATAATGGTATTCGTAAGCAATCGTCGCTTAACAAAAAACTAAACAATTCTTAAATGAAAACTTTATAATTGGAGATCTGCGCTTCGTTTGTGGTTCTGGGCAGACGAAACACTTAAAAATAAGGAGCAGTTTTAAATCAAGCATTTTTATCTGAAGCACCTCACAGCGATTGGCTGCCTAGGCTGATAAACTCTTCACGAAAAAGGATTTTTTTTGTTCTTTTCAGTAGTTACTGGCCTTATATCTTGAATTTAAATAATTATGAGAACTCATTTACCTGACAATAAATTATAAAAAGATAAGAATATTGTTAATTTCTTAAATAAGTTGTAAAAATATATATAGGAATTCTGAAATATCACATTTTCATTGATTACGAAGACTTGAAGATTCCTTGTTTTATAATTTTAGTTCTAAAGTGTTATAGAGAAATGATAAACAATTAAATCTTTTGGAATTGCTGTGGTCGGAAATTCGTAATATTTTATAACATTTCCGTTTTCCTCAAACCTACCAACAAAAATCTCTTGTTGTACCCATTGATGATTCTCTTTCGATGACTTGAATGGACCTTGAAATCGCTAATTGAAACATGAAAGTTTAAATCGCGAGGAAATGATTTGGTTAATAACGGTTACAATGCGTTATATCGAAGTTCAGATCAGAAACTGTTTTTCATATCGCGCTTTCTTANGTTAATAACGGTTACAATGCGTTATATCGAAGTTCAGATCAGAAACTGTTTTTCATATCGCGCTTTCTTAATTCATTTATTTATTCCATCTGCGGATCTAGTAGCTTCATATATTTTATATTAATTATAGAAAGGGCAAACGTTTTTACTTGAAGGTGTCAGAGTTCTTTAATTAATTTGTATGATACAAATTGTAAACAGTTGTATACAGTTGTAAATAAGTTCGTATAAAATTATTTCATTCAAAATTTGGTACCTTATCTTTTGAATATTAGTTTAGGAAAACATTTGAAGTTCGCGGCATCAACGCCAATGNTTTTACTTGAAGGTGTCAGAGTTCTTTAATTAATTTGTATGATACAAATTGTAAACAGTTGTATACAGTTGTAAACAGTTGTATACAGTTGTAAATAAGTTCGTATAAAATTATTTCATTCAAAATTTGGTACCTTATCTTTTGAATATTAGTTTAGGAAAACATTTGAAGTTCGCGGCATCAACGCCAATGGTTAATAATAATGAAACATTTTTCGGCATCACTTTTAATTATCTACACCATTAAAGAGTTGTCCAATTTACATTTATATGCCTCTATCATGTTCACGTATATATTCGGCATTTTATTTAGTCTATGTGTAATAGAACTCTTCTTCCTTTGCGTATCGCTGTTTTGTAAAATATTTAACACAGCTAATTAAAAACGTTTTTCAACTACACGAATATATTCAAACTGGACTAAACATTGTGATAAGGATATTACTATAACACCTTATTTAGCTTTATTATTTTCCTTCTACTTTTAAATTAGGCTGTATTGTATTTACATACTATTCCAAATTTTGTCCCTTTGCAGCTAGACATATTTCNCTTCTACTTTTAAATTAGGCTGTATTGTATTTACATACTATTCCAAATTTTGTCCCTTTGCAGCTAGACATATTTCGTTACAATTGTTTATATTCGGGCTTGGAGGCGTATTTAAAATGCGATGCAGACAGGCAGGACGCTATTCTTCATCGTAATTTGTACGGAAGGGANCGGGCTTGGAGGCGTATTTAAAATGCGATGCAGACAGGCAGGACGCTATTCTTCATCGTAATTTGTACGGAAGGGAGATTTCATGGTGTGTAATTTTTTTTGCACCTCACTTAATGCGATGAAGTCAAATAATTTACTTTGTATACTGTGAGTAGTTATAAAATGTTCCCTCACCGCCACCTGGTTGCTGGATGTGGTGCTATGGCACCATGGTCGCCATCTTGCATGTTGTGACGACGAAATCTCATGCTCCGTCATTTCTCGTCAACAGCAGCCATCCTGTTTTTTCATCGAAATCTCCCACTTCCCTNCGACGAAATCTCATGCTCCGTCATTTCTCGTCAACAGCAGCCATCCTGTTTTTTCATCGAAATCTCCCACTTCCCTTGGAAATTCCCTTTTCCACTAAGATTTTCCCTTTTCTCAACCACATTCAGACAGTAAGTTAGAACACAAATAATGCTCTATCATTCCTTCTTAATTCTTATCTCTCTGGCCTACCCTTTCTCTCTCTTGCCTTCTTGATCCGCAATATTGGATGTCGTCTGTTGTAGTACCGTCGCCGCCTGCTTAGGGCGATGGGTCTACCAGTGTGTGCCACTAACATCGTTTGCTCTAGGCGGCCGTAATTAATTCCCATTTCCTCTACCAGAGTGCTTGTGCTGATCTCAAGTCCTACCGTTCACAGCTAGGAGCACTGGTATCTTTGTGGCCATGTTGAGTTGGTTCTCTCATCACCTGCTAGGGCACNCTTTGTGGCCATGTTGAGTTGGTTCTCTCATCACCTGCTAGGGCACGCTAGAATTGTTTATGGTTTATTTCATCTGCGACCTACTAGGAGTGCTGGATTTTTTATATCGTACTCCAGAACTGGGAAAATGCAGGAGGAGCGCGGGATCATTCCGGCACTCCTCGGGACGTCAGTCAAGCGCCTTGACCACGAGACTACGAGATCATCTACGAAGATGTGGTGTTTAATGTCGAATTGTATATATTTGGTAACGGAAAAATAGAATGTATGTACATAATTTGGAAAGGCGGTGACTCTATACAACAGATATAACAAGTTATATAAATAAAACATTATGGCCTAGAAATGTGAATATAAAAATTTACTGCAATGAGAGCTGCAGGCTATGTGCGCGCCCACTCCTCTACATGGAAAGGTTATATATATGTACATATATATTTATATACGTAGGAGCTGTTCTACGTCTATTCTGGTCCCTAAGAGTGCAGGAAACTAATAACAACTACAGTTGCATGTAAGAAGTATCCATACATAACGAATTGCGCTGCCACGCACNCTAATAACAACTACAGTTGCATGTAAGAAGTATCCATACATAACGAATTGCGCTGCCACGCACATGCGCAGCAATCATGCGCACGCACCACCTACATGTACACGCGCGCCTCTCCACTGTCTTTGCCTTCAACGTGCATCGCACGGAGCGAAGACAGCTCACGCATGAGAAAGTGCNCACGCGCGCCTCTCCACTGTCTTTGCCTTCAACGTGCATCGCACGGAGCGAAGACAGCTCACGCATGAGAAAGTGCGTGGTCCTAGTTATCATGCCGCACACCAAGTGGTTCTGTAACATCTAGCTGTCGGATTAAGAAACTAATTACAATCCCATTTTGCTTCTTCGGCATGGCCGCTGAAGGATAATGATTTCCGCTGCTCAATANACATCTAGCTGTCGGATTAAGAAACTAATTACAATCCCATTTTGCTTCTTCGGCATGGCCGCTGAAGGATAATGATTTCCGCTGCTCAATACTGCCTCGCCCTGACACTTACTGTCCACACGGCATAACCATGTGCACGGCTCCTGGACTTTGTACCAGGGCTGTACACTACGCTAGCAAAAACAACACCATTAATTTTTTATATGCAAACATTTATACGTCTGCATAAAACCCCAACAGTGTTGTCGCAAGCAGAGTGAACTGGTGGCTTCCGAAACGGCGAAACGAAAACTTCCCAACATAAAACAAAAATAAAAGCGGACACAGGGACGCACAGAAAGAGGACAACATCAGAATAAGTGTCTACTTGATAGACTGCCGAAGAGAGAAGATCGGGACAACACAGCAATAAAGCTATAAAGTGCGATACGACCGTCAGTTACTGCAGTTCATGTGTGTGATACGAACACAATTTCGCTAGGATAAGCGGCGTGTCCCCTGGGAAGTAACCATAGAAACCTGGTAGGAAACCCAATATAGACGCCAAACTCTGTGCACAAGTACACACGAGATATTGTGAGGTGTGAAACAGTAGGTGCCATCTGATAAAACCAAGCAACAGCCCTGCCACAGTATATATCGTAGACACAATTTACAATATAAGAAATACATCATGCATGTTCTACAGTATGCCAACAGCCATCAGCAACAACACGCCTAGAAAGTTGGTGATGACGCCTCGCACGAACTTCAGTGTGCTGTTGGAAAAACAGCTAGCATTCTACACGTAGGCAGCATGACCAAAGCTCCAACCTGCATATCAAACCACACCGGATAAAGAAAAATAAAAATAACCTCTACAGAGAATATCAGTGACACACCTGACAAGAAAATTACACCTCTTGCATGGGCTACAGTGAGCCACCAGTCGTCATGCTGCTGGAAAAACACAACACTGGAACACTTACACCATTAATTGTGGCAAAGAGTAATGAATAAGTACTTTATCTCCGTCTTCCCCGCGGAAAACAATATACATTACACCCAAAGACACAAATACTAAGTTTCCACCCTTCATTAAGTAATATCACAAACAGAAACAGAAACAAGAGGCTGTGACAGCGAACCCGGGACCCACTACACAGGGAGAGGTACCAGCAGGCGCGAGACACAGTGGAGACACTTTTCAGTGAGTTCAGGGGGCAGCAGTGGGATAACAAGGTTGCTGCTCTCGAGACTGCTGACAACTGCCTGTGGAAGATGATGCGGCGCCTAACTGGTACCTACTCCACAGTCCCGCCGCTCACGCATGCCCAGGGGGTTGCCTACACCGCCGGGGATAAGGCAAATGTGCTAGCCAGGGCTCTGGAAGAAACTTTCCGCCCCAACGACGGAGATGGGGACGCAGAACACCAGCGCCACATCGAGGAAACCCTGGCAGACGTACTGGGTGGGAAACCCCCGAGGAAACTAAGGAAGTAACCACCGTCGAGCTGGTGTCAGCCATTAAAACCATCCGCCGCAACACAGCTCCAGGCGAGGACAATATCACTTACAACCTCATTAAAAAGAAACAATTTGAATTCATTCAGATTTTAGCACAGTTTTATTCACTTATTCTCTGGCATCATCATTTCCCAGATAGGTGGAAGCAGGCCAGGGTGGTGACTTTCCTAAAGCCCGGTAAATCACCCTCACTTCCCATCAGCTATCGCAACATCAGTCTGCTCTCCACTCTCTCCAAACTCTTGGAGAGAGTGGTGAATGGAAGGGTGTTCGCACACATTTCANAGATTTTAGCACAGTTTTATTCACTTATTCTCTGGCATCATCATTTCCCAGATAGGTGGAAGCAGGCCAGGGTGGTGACTTTCCTAAAGCCCGGTAAATCACCCTCACTTCCCATCAGCTATCGCCCCATCAGTCTGCTCTCCACTCTCTCCAAACTCTTGGAGAGAGTGGTGAATGGAAGGGTGTTAGCACACATTTAATCTCACCACATACTTCGTGACGAACAGTTTGGGTTCCGGTGTGGGCACTCTAATGTTCATCAGCTCACCCGGCTCACTCTGGAAGCCACGAAGTCCATAGAATATCATTATAATACTGTCTTCGCCCTTCTAGTCATAGAAAAGGCATTAGGGAGGGTCTATCATCCTGGTCTGATCTACAAACTTTCTCAGCATAGCTTTGCGCCCTACATCATTCGCTTCATCGCTTCGTATCTGACATTCCGCTCATTTCATGTCAGTCTCGACGGTGAAAAATCCACGATCTGCCAGGCCACAGCAGGAGTTCCCCAGGGCAGCATCGTTGGCTTGATCCAGTTCAACATATGCCACGAGCTGGAGAGGCTCGCATCGGCTGCTATGCGGACGGCATCATTATCTTCGCGTCGTCGATGAGCAGACATCGGGCCATAAGCCACGTCCAGGCTGCCCTGGATGACATGGAGCTCTGGCTGGCAAAATGGCGGATTAAGGCCAATGCCGAGAAGACGGAAGCTATCGTCTTCGACGGCAAGCGCCTTAACCCTACGAATAAAGTACAGTTATGTGGCCAGACTATAGATTATAAAGATAAGGTTAAATACCTGGGTGTAATAATGGATAGGACCCTAGGCTAGAAGCACCACATCCACACTCAGCTTGCCAAGGCCAACTCTCGGCTAAGGCAGCTGTTTACACTAATTCACAGCCATAGTTCACTTCGTACATGTAATGGAGTTATCATTTTTGAATCACTCATTCACCCAATCCTCACCTACGCATCATCCCTCTGGGGTACAGCCTCGCTCTGTCACCTCAGCAATATTCAGCGCTTCCAGAACAGGGTCCTTCGCATCATAGTAAACGCACCCGGGTACACACGCGATGAACAGTTACAAAAGGAGCTTAAAATGGACACTTTTACACAACACATACACAAACTGGCCACAGAGCTCTACAAGAAGATCCCGACGATTGAAAACCCCTTGGTCCGTGAGCTGGTGGACTACGACGAAAGGCTGGTGTGGAGACGGAGAAGACCCAAAGCGCTTCTCCTCCCTCCTGTAACATGACATGATAAAGGTGACATTGCCTAAGGGGGCAGTGTATACATTTTATATAATCACTAGTAATCCCTATTATACCCTATTATTTAATACATATTTAAGTATAGATAAATAATCAAGCCATCATATATACCCAAGGTGACTAAGATTATGAATGAACGTGTGCATGATTGAGTGAATGATTGAGTTTTATGTTGTGTTTGTACATATAATTAAGTAATCATTACAAAAAAAAAGTTTGCATATATATTTATGTTTATATTAACAAAAAGTTGTGTACCTGTATATATATACATAAAAAATTATGATACTAAAAATATACTAAATAATATAAAAAATATAACAAAAAAAATTATATGTATAATAATAATAAAAAACCTGATTTACCCAAACATAAACGTGTTGACCTATGGGACTGCCGAGCTCTTCTGCGGAGAGGCAGGCCGACTAATATCTGCTGGCTCACTGCCTGTGGGCTTGGTGTCTGCTGGTTCGGTGTCTGCTGTGGGGTGCTTGTAGGTGCGGGGTGCGACAGCGACAATGACACGCCTAATATTAGGACACATTTCACAGCACCAGACGTTTATTCTCATCCTAGAGGGACCCGGAGATATGTAAAGAGTAAACATATCTCTTCCTTCCTAATCCAGCTGCAGTTACAGGCCACTGGCGCGAGCCAAAACTCCGCAAGCCTAGTTAACTTAACGGGCTGCTGGCGAGGGTCACAAACCCCGAAAGTCCAAATATTTACCACCCACCCCTCAAAAGTCAAATGGCCAAAGCCTACACCTGGCTCCATAGGCAACAACAGCTGCTTACAAAAGAGCGGGAAACCTGTAGCAGGGTGAGGTATGGCAGATGAGATGCGAAGAATACATTCTCCAGGCTGGGAACTGAAACCCTGGCCGCCCTGACACCGGAGATGGCGCCAGGGAGGTGGGATAAGGGACCAGTGGCTATAAATTCCCTCTCTCGCCACAGCCGCGGCATAATTAAGAATGTCTTGGAGCTTGAGGGGAGAGGAATGGTGACCCCCGATGAACATGCACACCATTATCATAAAAACATCCACGAATCCACACACCATGTTCATTTATTTCTCCATGTTCAGAACAAGCACCATGGTAAGTGCAGAGGCCGATAGGCCTACGCATAATGACCTCCAAAAACCAAGATTTTAATTTTCCTAAGGGGAGCAGGCCCCCTTTATAAATAGCGAATAGTGAGGAGCGCAGTCTCGGCCTGCTGTTGAAGACAACTCCCAGACCAGCCAGCCAGCCTGCCTGCCGACTTCAGATTCACCTGCCTCGTCGTCGCTCACCAAGAACTGTCTACAGCCTGCCCTGCTGCCTACACCTACAAAACCTACAACACCTACAACATTTACAACGCCTGAGAAAGGAGAGAGATTGCTACAGCTGTCGGTGTTCGCCTCGGGAGGCCTGCTTGCCACTCCAGTATACCCGAGAGTGGTGGCAGGCCCTCCGACCAATGAGAGACAGGGGGTGGGGAGTGAACTCCAAACTGGCCGGGGCTCTCTTCCCTCTGCAACCCCAAAACAACCCCGACAGGCCGCTGGCAAGGGTGGGCCTTTCAAAGGCATTGCCAGGGCAGCACTGACGAATACAGCACCCACACATACGAGTCCCCAACACAAGCCACAGCCCAGCACAAGTGGCGCTAAGACCATCAAGCCGAGGCGTGTCACCATACAGGTCTTCCACGTCCGTGACTCCCTCCTCCACTCCATCTTCACAAAGGTCGGCATCACCGAGCTGCAGTACGAGCTGCACCCACTCCCAGGAGCATCGGGGCAGTTCGTCCTTACTCTGTAGGACGAGCTGGTGTTCCGGAGGGCCCAGGCTGCGCTGCGCAGCAAGAAGATAGATTCGCCCAGTTCACTCGCCAGGAGAAACACTCCCTGCGAGTCGTTCTGGGCGGACTCCCAGCTGGAGAGGACGTCAGCCTTATCCAGCAGCAGTTGGCGCAGTATGTGAGGGGCACATCGGTGCAGCAGATGTCCCGCCGGCGCACCAAGCAGCAGCTCGGCCTCTACAAGGTGGAGGTGGAGGAAACCCCTCAGCCCCTCGATAAAACGGGGCTCTAGTACGTTGCGTCGTCACCAACACTTCCTCAATCCGGCGCAACAGCGCTCAATTATACCGTCATGAAAGTACAGCATAGACATTTTACAACCGAACATGCAACTTTGAAGCCATTTGTATGTTATCATCGAAAATAGTCCCCACTCGGAAAGTACATATACCAACTTTAACAGGAGCGTGGGACCCATCGTTATCAGGAGAGACTCTTAAAAACCAACCTGGTTTTTCAATTTTCTAAGAACTTTTTCATAATCATTAATAATAACATTAATCGTTTTCCAGCAATCGCCGACTATGCAAATAAAGGCGAAAAGTCTTTACAATTTCGCATTCAGTTACAATCACAAAACAGCTCCAAAGCATCACTCATAAGGCTTCGTTCCAGCTGCAAATTTCGGGAACATTCCGCCTAGACATAGACGGTAAAAACCACCACTGTCCGCACACAATCTCAGTCTTAAACAGCTAACGTCTGCACCACTTTTCATCACTGCCAAAACTCAGAGCAGTGGTTGTTCAGGCGCGTAACCACTTAACAGTTTTGACATACAGAGTGTTAAGAAAAGACTAGCCCCTTCCCAACCCTCTGCACCATACCTATTCGTAGTTGCGGAGGTTTCCCACTAAACCTACATTAAGGAGCCCACCTAGTTACCCCAGCAAGCCCGGTACAAACAGCTGACGAGCATCTCGCAGTGCAGCTCTCTTATGATGCAATGGTAGTTACTGCGCGTGCGCGAGCTACAGGCTGCTGTAAGAGCACACAGCCACTTATATATATATATACAAATATATAGAGCTTCTAATTCTAGTTTCTTATATTACAAAATACTCGTACAACAAATTACAAAATAACAATATCCAAGTGACGCCTCAAACCGTCACACTAGCAAATTTGGCAGACCAGGAGTAGTGTAGCAGTTTATGTTAACTAGCGTGTTTTAAGTAGGTCAGGCATTTATTTGAAAATGGTAATTAGTAATTAATTCCAACTACACTTTGTATGCTGGAGGTATATATTGCAAACCATTTCAAGCATGCATTAAAAGTATCTTTATTCCGCCATATTGTAAGATTCATCAAATTACCAATTTATTTTTTAAATCTTATCTCCGAAATATACAACAATAATCGCCACATTTCTCATAGCCTAAATGTTGCACTACAGAAGGGAATTTAAAGTTATATGTTTTGAGTGGGTTAGGCACTTATTTTCTAATTGGCCTCAATATCGATATTTATCATAATATGAGTATTAAGAAAATGGTCCTTCGGAGTCAACTGGCTGCTGGCTGAAGACAAGGGATGAGCTGTGGCCACCTTGTATGATGTCGCATGGCAACATCCAGCTCTGTACTTCCACCCAGATGTCTGCCATCTTGAATTTCCCCTCCTACTCAGTCATTCCCAGACAATGGCGNTCCAGCTCTGTACTTCCACCCAGATGTCTGCCATCTTGAATTTCCCCTCCTACTCAGTCATTCCCAGACAATGGCGGCCATATTGGTCCCTAATTCATGCTCTTGTATTCAATTTAGGCAGTTTTCTCAGAGTCCTCCCAATCTTGCCATTCCTTCTTCGTCCCCACTTAACGTTCTGGCATTCTATTTCTAAGGTTTTCCCAATAACTTGCATTCTATTATGCTGGTTTTCTCAGAGTCCTCCCAATTTTATTACTGTCTCATTTCTTTCATGTCCTCACTTCAAGTTCTTGCATTTGTCATTCATATCCAACGATGCCATATTGCGTGTTCCTACTTCATGCTCTTGCATATCGTTTGGATGTGGTTTTCTCAGAGTTATCACAGTCGCTCTTTTCCCCACTTCATGCTCTTGCATTGCTGGCCAACAACGACTATGTACCTACTTAATGCACTTGCATTCCCATCTTCTCAGATTCATTCTTTCCTTGTTCCCACTTCTTCTTGCATTCCAATTGGGGGGGAGGATTGTCTCCATGCTATCCCCCTCAGTTCTCCACCAGGGAACCAGGCTCAAATCACGCACAAGGTTTTGTCTATGCTATCTCTCCTGACCAACAATGTCCATCTTGGTCTCTTCTTCATGCTCTTACATTCCTGTTTTCTCAAAGTCTTTCCTTCCTTGTCCCCACTTCATGCTCTTGCATTCCAGGTGGGTGGAGATTGTCTCAATGCCACCCCCCCAGAACCCCGCCAGGATGCCAGGCTCACCTCACATGTGTGGTTTTCCCCCATGCAGTCTGCCCAGTCGGTCCCCCACACCCTACCACACACCGCCACAGCTGCCGCCCCCTCGACGTCAACCTAAGGCGAAACAGACTATACACTGCATGTGGACTGGTACATGGACAGTTCCCGGGCTTGGGACCGGGGCAGTACACTGCGCTACCAAAAACACCACCGGGATTTGTTTTTCCTCCGATACAAACAAATCGTGTGAAAGTATAAGGAAAAAGAAACACCAGTGGCGCCGCAATCATAGTGTACAGGCGGCTTACGACATAAGAAAGGAAAAACGACCCACCTAAAAAAAAATTGGACAAAGGNCCGCAATCATAGTGTACAGGCGGCTTACGACATAAGAAAGGAAAAACGACCCACCTAAAAAAAAATTGGACAAAGGAATGCACAGACAGGCTACAGCAAAAGGGAAGAGTGCAGTAGAGTAAGGCGAAGAGAAAAGGAGGGGACAGTGCAATAACTAGTGAATAAAAGCAAGTACGATGCGATCACTAGTTACTATAGTGCTGGTGTGATACGAATACCATTTNAACTAGTGAATAAAAGCAAGTACGATGCGATCACTAGTTACTATAGTGCTGGTGTGATACGAATACCATTTCACATTCTCAACCCAAATCGGAGACAAAACCCCTTCCGCAAGTAGTTACATGAATGATTGTAGAATGCAAAATAGTACACGTAACATGACATGTCGGTCTCACGCCTGAAAATATAAGGATACCTCTTGCATAAGCTACAGTATGCCACAATTCACTAACTGCAACACTCCTAACAAGATCATTATGGCTCTTGCATATGTTATGGCAAAAAAATAGTACATACAAATACTAGTAACATGCCTTACAAGATAAAGATACCTCTTGCATGGGCTACAGCATGTTACAAGCCTGCATACCTGACATGATGAATATGACTCTTGCATGTTCTATACTATGCTGGAACAGTGTACAAGAATGCACACAAGTTATTGCAGAAACAGGACATACTGCTAGCATCCCTTATCAAAAACAACATATCTTGCAAGATGAATATGGCATTTACATGTGCTATAGTGTACTTCAGGAAAAAAACAGTACATACATGATAACATGCCTGACAAGATAACAATACCTCTTGGACAGGCTACAGCATGCTACCTTCCAGCATACCTGAGAAAATTATTACGGCTCTTGCGTGTGCTATAGTATGATCAAACGGCGTACAAGAATGCTCACTAGTGATTGTAGAAACAGGATATACTGCCACCATCTCTCAACAACAACAGCATTTCTGGTAAGATACATAGGATCTTGCATGTGTTACAGTATGTTGTTGGTAAAAAATGCACACAATGGTAATTAAGAAACATGCACATATCAATCATTGTGGGAGAGGAGAATGGAAGTGCTTAAGCTTCGATAAACCCCGGGCGAGGTACTGCCACCTGCTATGCATCCCGACCCCATTCACTCTCCCGGGGATAGACACGTATATGATGATGCATGCCAGCCCTAGAGGTGCTGGTACAGAATATTATTAGTCATGGTAGCCATACGGGATGGTATGAATGGCATCGTCCAGGATCTTGCCTTTGTCGTCCATCCACAAAAGATCAATTTTGTTAGTGCATTTGGTTTATGCTGTTTACCTATACTCTTATTACCTGCTGGTTCAATAGTATATGTTTATAATTTTCTATGACGATGGTATTCTGTGCAATACTCTTCTGTATCCCTTTAGCTCGCTTCACTTCCTTAGCCTTTCATCTATATGCATACAGTTTCGCCCTCAGCCCGACAAACTTAATCATATAATTGCCTCCTCTCTCATCCATGAATTTTACAATTACCCTTGCATTGGCAGGTGAGTTGCAGGGATGAGTGGAAGGGTAGGCATTGGTGTCGAACTGGGCCATAAATGCTGGGTATGAGGCGAGGTCCCTGTAGAAGTCGGAGCAGTAAATCTCCATGACAAAGGAGTCTGTGTTTGTGTATATAAGAACAATGTTACTACCATTATGTCGTAGTGGAAGCGTAACATGAGAGTCTTTGATAGGTCAAGTATGGCGAAGCCAGTGTAGATAGGCCTATCAAGCACAATATGTTCATGCTCTGATTTTACCAGTGATAGTGATTTTTTCATATATTGTTCGGCATTTGAAAGCTGGTTTGGCAATAAGCTTCTTCACACGCAATTAGGAGCATAAAATTTCCATGCACTGGCCTTTTCATTCTTTTCCATGAAATTGCCATACATAGCATTGTTCATTAGCTTGTAAAAGTCATTCTCGAAAGTGTTCGTTGCTGCCTGGCGATTCGCCATGTTCAGTTCAATATAAGTTGTCAGACGTGTCTTCTGGTTGAATTATATTGCGATGTATAGCCTTCAGCCTAAGCCCATGATCCAATGCCAGTTTGATGTTAACATAGTGAAGATTATCATTTCTCTTTGTCTCAAGGGTGGTCATGAACTTGTTTTGCTTGGAACCAGGGGGACACTCGTTCAGTCTCGATAAACAGGTGGATGTCATAGTCCACAGGGAGGTATATCTCCACCCATGTCCTGCATAATATTACATCGAACGAGAATCCTGGGGCACTCTCATAGCCGATACAATCAAGTCCAGAAATGGACAGACATAGCCCCCGGAAGTTCTCGAATATGTCGCACAGTATCAAGACAACTGTCTTTAGATAGAGCACCGAGTGCCCCTATAAAATCACTGCATCCGAATGTCGTCCAGGCTGTTTTCGTGTGCTGATAATCCCCATCGGTAATGTCACATCTGGTGAGGTGGTTGTGAAAAGCTACAATGGGCGGCAACTGTAGCTCAGCGAGCTTCCCAAAGAGTCAACATAGTCGTAGGGGAACACTCCTTTCTGAGTCACCAACTCGAGCTGATCGGGGTTGAAGGTTTCCGTAGTCTTAAATTAAGACGATAGCACATTCTGCACAATTATTGCGACGCTGGCAGACATGAACACAAATGTATCGATAAACTGAATTGAGAATTTGTCGCCTAAATAATTACTGGAGGCGATAAGTTCTTCTTCCATATGCGGGACAATAGATATTTTCTGGGTATCAACGACAAGCTGCTTAATAATTAAATTCGCATCATTTTTAAAGTTGTGAAAGTGGATTGCATTCTGGAGGGGCGGGGCGGAGTTTGTTACAGTTATTGCATGCCACCCTGATAAGTTGACGGTAAATTGTTGTGGTCGTGCACCTTGTGGTTATCACAGGTAAAGGGGCCGGAACAGTGGCAGTAGGTGGTGGCCAGAGCGTAGCCAGTCTGTTCGCCTGAAGTCAGTGTTCGCATAGGCTCTGAATTGCAATATATTTCGTTCACCAGATCGCCAATCCTCATGACTTCCTCCATGCATTTCTTCAACATGTCTTCCCCGGTGTACCATTTCACAAATGCAGAGAGGCTGGACGTCTTGGAGGCCGGTATTATGTCGTGATCCACCTTGACGTATATGCTGTTGCTGTGGGGCTCGTGCTTTTGGTACCTATAGGTGTAGGACGCATCCGGGTTTTGCTGGCACATCTAGAACGGCAATATCATGGCTTCAAAGTCCGTGTAAACGACCATAGGTACCATATCGAACTTGTGATAATTCTGGAACTTGAGCACAGGATAGTTTCTGTTCTTCTCCGGATGGGGCATATCGGCATGGACTGGAGCATGTTGGTTACAGTACCTCCTCTTCTCAGCCAGCATCTCAGCACCTGTAAGGCTTGTCACTCATGGGACACTGTGGTACCTCTTGAGACAGCTTTTTGAGATACTTACAATTCCATGGGGCGACGTCACCTGGAAGCATGCCAGGCTGGAGAAATCGGATATATAACAATAATGAGAGTTCTTGTTCTCAGTCATCATAGCAGGAGGTCGAAGCGTTAGGCCAGTTCTTCCTACGACACTTGTGTAGGCACCACCTTTATATTGTCATTGAGTGCATAAACATTGATGCTAACCCCAGGATTGGTTCTCTCAAACAGTGATATTTGGTGCAGAGGGTGGGAATCTCTAGACCACTAATGTTGAAATATGTCTCCAGGTCGAAATACTGTTGGTTGACGTATGCAGGATTCTCACCCTCTACATATCGTACCAGGATCGCCCATTTGAAGCACTTCTGGTCCCGGTTTCGTGGGTTAATAGTTGCCACCTTGGCTTCAATTTACACAGGCAGGGCGATGTAGGAGGAAGCTCTCAGCAGTTCGAGCTTGTTGACACCCAGCTGAAGCTTTTTCACAGAGATGAGAATCAAAACACTTCCCATCCCCATATACTCGTCCTCCTTCTGGCATATCTGGGCAGTGGCGGACATCCTGGCATCTTCAATGTTAACTATGATGGACGTCTCGACTGGCCGGTCTGGGGGAATGCTCGAAGGACTGCTCGATACTGGATTACANCAATGTTAACTATGATGGACGTCTCGACTGGCCGGTCTGGGGGAATGCTCGAAGGACTGCTCGATACTGGATTACAAGGAGGGACCCTATGGGGAAAATATATAATCCTAAGTTAGTCCAAAATAAATCATGTTTGTCTTCCAACCAGGTTAAACTATCATGTTCCCTGCAATACAAGATGTATTGATTGAGTACNAAAATAAATCATGTTTGTCTTCCAACCAGGTTAAACTATCATGTTCCCTGCAATACAAGATGTATTGATTGAGTACCCACACTTTATAGAGTATATATAAATAAGAAATGAAACAGTTTCGCTTAGAGTATTCTCAGACCCTCTCCCTACACACCAACCCTAACCTGCACCACAGGGGGGCCAAAAGGTGCGTGCGGCCAGACCCAGCTGAAAACATAGCAGGCCATATAGATCGATAAACCTCAAAAATGATGTAAATAATTATCATGACTGATAGCATGCTCTATGAAGGAGAGACAGCCTTATTCCAGCCTCATACCATAGTGCCTCAGATAATGGTAGCAGGCAGGCTGGGAGTACACCAGTTTGTATTTTTGTCTCAATTGTAAACATCTAACCAGCAACACTCGTGCATGACTCCTATTTCGAATAGTAATGTTACAGTACAGAGAGAGTGTATGCTGTTGGAGAATGTACTGTTGGCCTGCGAGCGAGCATAAAGTTCTGATTGAAAGTGCAGCCTCACACTTCCTCCTACGAAGGGAGGCGGGGACCATTTCCTTCTCTGCAGGAACTAGCTGCCCTGTGACCGCACAACTCGCCCCGAAGTGTCGGGACATAGCACAATAATGTCAAGGGGAAGGGAGTCAACTGTTCGACACCCGACACAAAGCGGCAGAAGGTAGATCCCTCCCTCCTACCCCGAGGGAATGTGCCATGCTCATTGCTTGCCCCTCCTTGTATGATTGAGTAGGTACCGAACACCATATAGACATGTGCGAGCCATCTAGTACGCTGGCCAACTGGCACCCTTTTTTTAATTTATGATAAAACTTTTTTTACAAGTATTGAACGTGAAGTACGGCTAAAGTGGAACTGCATACATTAAGACAGAATGTGTGGCAGCATACGAACAGAGTACACTTGAAAGAGCTGTCAGATCACAAGTAACTAGCTACAGGTTGGCACGAGGTTTATATATTGTACGATCGCCCATGATTCAGGGATCCCTTCCAATCCCCCTACACACATCAGCCGGAATTTTGGTTAATGAGCCTCTATGACCCTTTTCTCGCTCCCTTCTCTATCTTACAACCTACACACATGCGGCTGTGACCTCCAGCATACATGGTACTTGTGGTTTGTGTATGACACGTCTCTCTACCCACATACCTAGTGACTGCGACGTTCAGTGCACGTGATTCTTGTAGTTTGTGTATGATTCTTCTCTCAGCCTACATAGCCAGCCACTGCCATCTTCAGTGGACATAGTACTTGCTAACATTCGAGGTATTTGTGCTTCAAACATTATCAGTTCTACATAACTAGTGGTTGCGACTTCCAACATACTTGAGTTTCTTGTATAAAGAGAGATTAATGACGCCTTTTTTACTATACTGCCACTACATTTCATTTATTTAAATTTTACCTTTAATGTAATAGTTACAAAGAATAACATTAAATATGTCTTGTATGTTTTCACTATACAAGTACTTGAGTTTCGGGTAGGTTTTTGACACCTCACCTCCTCTCTCTTACATATAAAGAACACACACTGGGTAAAGTTCAGTATATATATATATATATATATTGATAATTACATAAATAGACAATTCTACTTGAAATATAAAAATACAATTTTTTTGCACATGTCTCTCACTCTAAATAACATCCAGAATACATGTGAAGAGATGTCTCTGCAATTCCTTCCTCTCCACTGTGGTTGACTTACTCACATCAGGCAAGTTGGACGCTACCCCCGATGACGACGAAGCGGACCACTGACGCACCACAGTGCTGACAGACGGCAGGCGGCTTCTAATGATGCCTGCGGGCAGCTCACGGTGCTTGTCGCTGCGTTACCTCCGACTAGTTGGTGTTTATGGTAGGTACCGCCCTCGCAGTCCACTTGCACTTGGGAGCAGGTTGTGATGATGTGTTCACCGGGAGGGTGGTGATGGCCGGCAGCTGTGTGTCATCGTCGGTGATGTCGATTGTAGGAACTGACGGTTCTGTATNTGGTGTTTATGGTAGGTACCGCCCTCGCAGTCCACTTGCACTTGGGAGCAGGTTGTGATGATGTGTTCACCGGGAGGGTGGTGATGGCCGGCAGCTGTGTGTCATCGTCGGTGATGTCGATTGTAGGAACTGACGGTTCTGTATGCTTGTAGTCGTGGAGGTGAATTTAATGGCATCATGCAGCATGGCATGAGACACCACCTCGTCCTCACTGCAGGGTAGAGAGGTGTTTGTATGCANAATTTAATGGCATCATGCAGCATGGCATGAGACACCACCTCGTCCTCACTGCAGGGTAGAGAGGTGTTTGTATGCATGTGGTTTACTTCGCACCTCCCGGACCTTCCACATGTGCCCATTTGCTGAGAGCGCTCTTATGCTGCCAGATTATGAGCCAGCACACAATTGGTTATGCCATCAAAGTCCTCGCTGTACGGCCGCCACTCTGCTACATCTCCGACATCGTATGTGACAGTACTGTGACCTGGCATCACGCTGGTGTAGATAGACTCTGGACGGAATGGAAACGAGCTGGATACGTGAGTCTTATATACTTTCTCTCATATGTGAGGTCACAGTCACAACTACCAATATTTCAAAGCGTCGACCAATAGCATCAGAATGCATGCAACAAGGTCACAAATAGTTACCCAAAACTTACACTTGCCGTGACATGACAGTTCTTCCTGGACCGTCGTGCTTACCGTACCCATGGCTTTAAATTCAATGATGTACTACCATCACACATGTAGGCTAATTAATCATTTAATTATATACACAGCAGACCTTGGCCGAGCAGGGTAGGATGCATTTGCTTTCGCAGTCTTCCAATGTAGTAGTATGTTTGTGGTCTGTACATTATTCGGTCAACCAGCAGGTTGTACCAGTCTCTACATCGTGTAGGAAAAAGTCCACTTTCCCGTTCTTATGACACATTTCGGTTATATCTTCGAATTATACATGCACCATGAGAATGTGTTCATTTGTGGGTATCTAACTGTTTGGTCAGAGATTAGCGATGGCACACCAATCGTACTTGTAGCGGGGTAGAATCTCGATGTGGAAATTATCCCATGCATCTTGTAATCCCCAAATATGATTTTCAGTATCCCATATCTGCACTTGCTTGTGTCCAAGCTCTGGTTTAAGCACTGCCCAACTATACCCATAAAATTACCTCTTGTAACAGTTCACATTTTCCAGCAGAAAATGTACACAGTCATTTGTGTCAAATGTAGTTATCATGGATGAGACGAATTTCCACTGAATGCTGCACTGCTGATGAAAGCAGGCGAGATGTAACACTTGCTACTTCTTTTACTGTCGCAATGTAAACTTCACACATTAGTGATGAACACATTGTCTTCCACATACTTGTTCGAAGCTTTATACTGGTCGCGCGCTGTTCACTAGTACAAGTCTCAGTCCAACGGGTAGTTACATCAACGTTGTTGATATCGTACAGCCGACACTACCAGGGGGCGTTTCAACTCCATGAACATAGGAAAATGTTCGAGAAGACGACAAAATTGTATAAAAGGCTTGTGATTTCCCTGCTCTGGGAGACAGACCAGGGGCTTGGTTAGGAAGGAATTGCTGTTCCTCTTTTTGAAATGGAGAGTAGGGGAGTTGTTTTGTATAGTAATGAAAATATATGTATTCCTATTTTTAATTATTTTTATTAAATAAATTAAATATCATGTCCTTGTATGATGTTTAAAGTCATGGGATTTTATTAAAGAGTTTCAATTTATTCTGTATTCCGATATTGGGAATTGGCATTTTGTATTTCAAAAATGGGAAGATATATCAGAGTTTTGTAAACATTTATTTTTCTGTTAAAACCCAAAGTAGGTTTTAGGATTATATTACCCTTTGCTTGCACACCTACGAGGAGGGGGTGGGGGTTTCATTCCTTGAAAATAGAAAATCATCATCCTGAGGAAACAGAGACGTAGTCCTATTTGCTTGTCAACTGAAAACTCACAATGGTTAGTGTGTTCTGTATCTTATTTTGGGTATGAGATTTGAAGTATATTTGGCTGGAGTCAGCTGGTAATGATGGAGCTTTTTTTATTTTGGTATATTTTAGCAGGTTTTTATTAATTAGAACAGGCAGTATGGCGAGACATATTTTTTGAACATGGCCCATATGTTTTTTAGGGTATGTTGGCGGGAAGGTCAGTATTATTTTGTCTGGTGTTGGTCGGGAGATTAGATAGTTTTGCCAGTAGACATAATAGTGTTATGGGTTGGTCTGAACTATATAGTTGCTAGTGCACTTGAGTTATGGTGGTTGATGTGTTGAGTGTTATGGTGGTATTTTAGGTGGTATGGTGTTTGGTTGGGTAGTGTGGTTGTGGGGTTTCAGAAATTTCGGTTGTGGTTGTGTTGGTTGGTGTGTAGGGTGGTCTGGTTGGATGTTTGGGCTATATGCTGGTTTAAGTAGATGTTATGGTCACTATGTTACTCATAAGCTATATTGAATTTTAATTATATTTCTGCCTGCAGCGACTGCTCCTTTGTAAGCATATTGCAGATGAAACCTGAAGTGCTTATTGGCTGCAGTCTAAATGACTAATGATTCTGAGGTTGGGACATGTCGCGTTTTCGAAGTGGTTGACAAAATGATAGGTGTGTGGGAAATATGTGTGCTTAGGGTAGGTATAATTGTATTGCAATCTCTTAAGCAGGATTTACTACAGGAGAACCTCCGATATACATATGCCTCCATGCTCGACCGTATCGCCACCTGTCTTCATGGTAGGGGTGGTCCAACACCATACTAAGTTCATCCTACAAGTGTTGGTCCCCTGGAATACATGCTTGTTGTGGTAAAATATTTTACATTTTATATATGCATACTACCATGTCCTGCGCCTATAACCTTTATGTGCTGCTGTGATGGCATCATCAGAATAATAATTTTTTTGCTAATGTGTGTAAATGTGTTTTCTGATGCTTCAGGGATTTCTTAAGGAGCATTCTTGTTTGTAAGGTCAACAATTAGGAAAGGTGTAAAAAAAAATTTTATTTATGAAATATTTAGAGCATCTGCTTTGAACAGATTAATTTTGGTCTAGGTAAGAAAATTGTAGACCTCTCAAGCAGAAGTTGGGCTTAATTTCCAACTGGTCAATGTTAAGTACACACAATATAAATTAAGATAATAATTATAAAGGCACTGACAGCAGACTGCGTACAAAATATTAAAGCAGTTGCCAAGTGTTATAGTTGGTGAATTAAACACATTTCAATGAGAATGGGTATAAGACAGACAACAAACAAACGGATTGACTATGAATTTAAATATTTTTCGAACCACAGATGGAAAAGGTTGATCGAAGCATTGAAATATTGATAGAAGAATTGAAATATTAACAGAAAGTTTGAAATATTTGTAGAATGTTTGAAAGATTAATCAAATTATTGGAAGGTTAATTGAAATGTTGATCGAATAATCGAATGATTGATCGAAAGGTTGTAAGCATGATACATTGACTGAATGATTGATCGAAAGATTGAGAGATCGATCGGAAGATTGCGAGATTAATAGAAAGATTTAAATATTTATNGATCGAAAGATTGAGAGATCGATCGGAAGATTGCGAGATTAATAGAAAGATTTAAATATTTATGGAATGGTTTCTTGATTTCTGAGGAGAGCACAGAAGATAAAACTGTATATCACCCGAGTGTGCCCTATACATTACAAATTTCAAGGGCCTATCCCTAGTGGTTTGAGAAAAGTATCGTCGAAAATGTAGGCAGTTCAGCTGCTGTAAAACCACCAAAGACGAAGTTGGGTTGCTGGTCGCAAGCACTCAATTAAACATTTATTCATCTATACATCTACACTCCAGTAGCTCGCTGGTGCGAAAAAGTAATTGAAATTTGAGCAGTGTTTAATTTGGCAGGTGAATGTGCTTTTAATTAAGAGCTAGCCTAATGAAATTATTCGACATCAGCTGGAAGAGACGAGCATAAAATTACATACCAGACTGAACGATGGAAACATAAGGGGATAGAAAGAGATACAGAGAAAAAATGTGTGATGTCACCTCTCGTGTCAAGTGAAGAACTGTGATGTGGTACACCTTTGGCTACATTAATTACATGCACAGGAAGAGAGATCATGTGAGCAACAACCAAATACAAGCGATAGAGGTGGTACTGATTTTAAATTATTAGCACAGTCTAGTGGTGATTGCGATTGATCTGTTGTTGGTAAATGGGGGAGGATGAAGAGGGTGGTGGTAGCATGTGATGTTAAAACAATGGTTTTTTAGAGGGTATAGGGTGGTTGGGTGTGTGGGGGCCAGCTATGCAGCCAATGGAATGTAGTCTTACGGTAGAGACTCTCTGACTAAATAACAAATGCAAAAACAATGTTTGGGGGTCAGTCGTCTGCTGGTTGTCATACTGGGAGAATGATTGATCTGCCATATTTACAGGAATCGAACTCTTAACTTTCTAACTGTTAGTATTTAATTTTTTTTCTCCTCTAAATTTCGGAATATTACGAAATTATTAATACATCTTACACAATTATTAACATTTTTTTAAATTTATGTTAAATTATTTACGGTTTTGCAGTTTTTTTGTCCGAGTTTTCCTAAGATTAAGGTCAGGGTCACAGATATCCAAGATGGTGTTCAGAAGCCGCAGTGGTGTAGTGGTTAGACTGCTCGCGTCCCGCCTAGGCGAACTAGGCTTGATTCTGGACTTTCGAATTTAAGAATCGTGCCGGACGATGGCGCTGGTCAGCGGGTAGTTTCCGGGATCTCCCTTTTCCCTGTCCCTGCATTCTGGCGCCGCCTTATCCTCACCTCACTTCACTCTCATCGGCTTTCATGGCCTCGAAGTTAAGATCCTTCCGAATATCTTTACTCCATTCCAAGATGGTTTTCATGCTCAGTAATGTAATTTTTGCCCTATTATTTATTTTATTATAATTGTTATTTGTATATATTAGTCCAATTTAAAGTCACGTGGGGTCAATACAGGAATAAGGATATCCAAGATAGAGACCGCGGTCCATACTGTAGATTTTCTCTGATGTTTTATATAATTTGATCAATTTTTTCTGTTTTTTTTTTATTTACAGGCCATTCCTAGTTCAAGGCTAAAGTCACGAACATCCAAAATGGCTGTCGAGTTGTATAATGTCATTCCTCTGCCTCCCGATTTTTACAATTTTCTACAGTTTTTTTTTATTTTCCACAATTTTTCTACTTTAACGTAATCCCAATGTCATCGCGAGACAATAACACGGTCACGGAAATCCAACATTGCTGTTGGAATCCATAATGTACAGAAATGTGGTCTACATACCTTCTGGTTGGCTGGGCTTTGCTCGGCGACATAAGACGCCTTCTTGATTAGGAAAGTTTCTATATCTCACATCTAAGAGTCACGAAACCACCTTGGTCGTTTTCAGTGAGTCTTGAGCTCAAATTGCTCATTCTGGGACATTCTGTTGGAATCACATTGAAGAGCATTGAATTTGGTGTATTTATTTAAAGGCTAGTATATACAATTGTTACTTTAATCTATGTAGTAAAATTTTGAGATAAAGGTGATTTTAACGAAATTTAAGTCTCTTCTAAAGATTTTGAGGTTAAAACGAGATATTTTGACAGCCACGAGGTCAAGATAAATAATACCCACATCCAAGATGGCCACCATGTGACGTCACAACATGACTTTCTGTTGGCGCCTGGCTCCTATCCCACATATCCCTTGTCACAGAACTCTCTTTTGTACTCTACTCGCCTGGCAGTGAGGTANCAGTGAGGAATATAAAACCATATACCAGCCGGGTCATTAGGCACCGGAATGCTTTATGGGCAGAGTGCCAAGACAGAGCTATTGTGTTCTTCAGAGAGTGTGAGATGAGGTACTATTCCAAGTAAATATACATGTAATACAAGTTCTACTGTAGATTCCAGTGTTCTACTGCAGCATATAATAGCTTAACGGAAACGATTTCTTTTATTATATATGAAACAATAATTGTGATATATATGTGTCTGTATTTTATGAATTGTTATGTTCCAAAACTGAGAAAGGGCTTGATATTTTATTTTATAATGATGATATACCATAAGTTGGTATGGTTTGTGCATCCATTCTGTACTGGGGACTACAGTTTTAGTTGATTCTAATTTTCCTTCTTGTATGGATGTGATGATATACGAAAAATTTCATGCAATCTACTACAATTGAGAAGTAATAAGTAAGTTTTAAAATGGACATTTTAATTTAAAACGAGATATTCAAATGTAGACAAGTCAATCAATTTTTGTGTGATTTCAGGAAAATATATATTTTCTGATAAAATAAAAACCCATCACATAATATAAAAATAAGAAATTTGCCTACAATTTCTGTATGTTTACTCCATTAGTTAGGGAAAATATCAAAATTTTTACATTGAGCCACACAGATGAATGAGCATTATTATTCTTTGCTTTTTTTTTCACGTGTATGTTTTTCATCCTCTTTTCAAGTAAAGAAAAAACACATAATTTAAATAATTTTTAGCAAAAACATTAGCAAATTAGATTTTTTTTTAAATTTTTAAAGGAAATATAAGACAAATTATTATCATGAATTTTCAGGAACATTATTTGGCTGAGGAGCATATAGGGTGCCGATATAGAGTACAGTCGCTCCTCTTGCACATTTCTTACTAATATCAGGTCCTCGCAACTTTGGTAGCGCACCAGTGGTTATCACACCAGTACGCACTTCAGGTGAGTAAGTTAGACAAGTAAGGAAGACAGGTTAGTCTGAGTAAAGGCTTTATTGCTTGTCAAGGTGTGGGCGAGGCTAGGCAGGTAACTGCTCCAGGTACTGCTGCACTGCGGTACCACCATAGTACTTGGCATTGTAGAGGGCATTGAGGTTGTTCTTGTCTGTAGCCGTGGTGTCAGCGCCGGCCTGCACCAGTAACTTCACTATCTCGAGGTAACCATATCTCGCCGCCGCCATGAGCGGTGTGAAGCCGTCGATGTTCCCCACATTCACGTCGGCCCCGCGTGACAGCAGCATCCCTACGAGCTGGTGGTGTCCGTGGATCGCCGCGCCAATCAGCAGCGTGTACTTGTATGTGTTGTCAGGCAAGTCGACAGGCATGCCGGTGCACAGTAGCAGCGTGGCCAGTTGCGTGTAACCAAAGTAGCCTATATAAAAATGCGGGTACACTGAGTGCTGGTCCATGTTCTTCAGCTCACCGTACGCACCGCTGCTGTGGTCCATCTCAGCATCCAGGCCCCTCCTCAAGGTCTGCCAGTCTCTGGAGCCGCTGTACTGTAGCACCTGCTAACACGCGCCAGTTGTGATGCGGCTGTCACGACAGTCGCCATGGCAGACCGGGCTCGATTCCCGGGGTACTCGGTCACTCCTCCAGCACATCACTCCGTCGCAATTCCATCCTTTCTTGATCTCTTTCTCATCGACACTTAAGATATCAGCAGTTTAGAACCTGTATAATATGTCTAACATACTCATGCATCCCCCCCCCNTTTCTCATCGACACTTAAGATATCAGCAGTTTAGAACCTGTATAATATGTCTAACATACTCATGCATCCCCCCCCCACCAACAGCAACATTCATCCCCTCACACGCCTACACTATCTGATCAGAAATATCCGGACATCTCTCTGNCCCCCCCCACCAACAGCAACATTCATCCCCTCACACGCCTACACTATCTGATCAGAAATATCCGGACATCTCTCTGTAAAAGTTAACTGTCACCCACCTGTCACAATGACTACCATTATCACTATAAAGGGAGGCAAAGGGCTCGATGTTGGTCAGTACCACGCGATAGCAGCAGAATTAGTGGAACAAGGGAGCTCAGTGAATTTAAGAGTGGTGCAGTTATTGGTTGCCACATCAATAATTATTATTGTCACTCGAAAGGGGAGAGCGTGGGACTGTATGGGATCAAATAATTATGAAGATCAGCCGTTCTTTCTACAGCTATCGTAAAAAATATTTAAAAAATAATAATTTATTAACTAATTGTTAGTGGCAGGGAGACTTAACTACCTGTTGATTGGTTCATAGCTCAGTTTAATACACCTGTAAGATTATTAGCAATAACAATCTAGTTTGTTTTCAAATCGGAAAACGTATCTCTAATACATTATTATTAACATACAAGTATCAAAATTATCAAAAGAGGGAAGACAGTCACGGCCGAGAATTCAACATAAATAGACTCAAAATTTAAATAATCGACAAGCTGCCTCGCAGTATCTAAAAAGGTTTTAAAAATAACAACTGGAACTAGATTAGGCTACACTTCAAAACCCGGAGACAGTACATAATTAAGTTAGTTGTGGTACATGAACGAGTAAGGGACACAATTGAACTCAGTAAAACACTAGTTTTGACTACTGGTTGTGCTGGCCCCAGAACGTCAGCCAATTAACTCCACCTACATGAGAGATAAGTATAAGTTACTTATCTACATGGTGTTATTCCGCGGTTTGNACGTCAGCCAATTAACTCCACCTACATGAGAGATAAGTATAAGTTACTTATCTACATGGTGTTATTCCGCGGTTTAACTTAGGCCTTGGCCTTTCGCCGCCACCTTCTCAATAGAAGAGCGAAGACAAAAGAGCAAAGAGCAAGAGAGACCACGGAGTTATGTATTTATAAACTTGCGCACACCTGCCACGGGAATAGAGACAGCTTTCACAATACATTTCCCGCTTATTATTCTGGTGATCGTTCTCAGTAAAGTAGAAACAAATATATNTCTGCTGATCGTTTGCATATAAAGTCGAAACAAATATAGAACAGCGCACGAGGGAGTGAGATAGAAAATTCGCTCACCAACACGCTTCAAACACACGTGTTCAAATGCGTCACTCAGCAAGTATCACAGGCCATCTGTNAGAAAATTCGCTCACCAACACGCTTCAAACACACGTGTTCAAATGCGTCACTCAGCAAGTATCACAGGCCATCTGTGATACATTTTACCGGTGACAAAGACCCTACCCGCGGCAATTAGCACGAAGAGCACTGCTGACGGCATTCAAAAGAATAAAAACAGATAGTTTCTAAATATTGCGTCCAGTTGCTGAGCTAAAGAGTGTATTCTCTACCCGGGTCCATAGATCATGACAAAAGAATTACCCAAAATTAAGTTAAATTTAAATTGTGCATCAGAAAAAAACACATAAACAATTTAATATCCAAAAAATATTACTGTAACAATACCTCATGTTCATTCTGCCATTATAATGTTGCCTAAATCGACTGACATGGAGTGATTGTCAAGTTGAAAAGGGAAGTAAAACCTCAACAAAACTGAGGCTGTGTAGTCTACTACTGTTGACCTACAGGGATCGTCAAGCATTAAAGAGAGTGGTAGGAGAACATCGCATGACATCATGTGATACCATCATCCATGACATCCACAGGGCCACTTAACGTGCAGCTNAGTGGTAGGAGAACATCGCATGACATCATGTGATACCATCATCCATGACATCCACAGGGCCACTTAACGTGCAGCTAACACCAAGTCTGAGCACTGCGAGGTACCAAGACTGCGGCTCAAAGATCAGCAACTGCCNCCACTTAACGTGCAGCTAACACCAAGTCTGAGCACTGCGAGGTACCAAGACTGCGGCTCAAAGATCAGCAACTGCTTGTAAACTGTTCATATCGCCTGTGAACATGGTGGTGTGAAGAGCACCGCCACGGTGACAGGTCCCAGAAATTCTCTGACCATGTGCGCTCCCCTTCCTGGTGCATCTTGACAACCCCATTTTCCAGCAGCAAAATGCCCGGCCTCACACAGCNACCATGTGCGCTCCCCTTCCTGGTGCATCTTGACAACCCCATTTTCCAGCAGCAAAATGCCCGGCCTCACACAGCTCGGGTATCTCTTCCTTCACCAGCAAGGTCCCTAGACCTCTCGCTCATAGAGAACGTTTGGGAACAAATTGGAAGACAACATCGACCAGAGTAAANCCAGCAAGGTCCCTAGACCTCTCGCTCATAGAGAACGTTTGGGAACAAATTGGAAGACAACATCGACCAGAGTAAACTATGGCATATTTGGAGGGTCAGCTGCTTCATATGAGGCAGGGTCTTCCTCAGAAGGACATCCTACGTCCGTATGCCTCTATGACCGACCGTATCGCTGCCTGTCTTCGTGCTATGGGTAGTCCAACACCATACTAAATGCAACCTGCAAGTGTTGGTCCCTTGCAATGCAGGCTTGGTTCTGTATACACACTACGATATGCTGTACCAGTATCCACTTATGTTCCTCTGCGATGGCACCTTCAGGGTAATCCATTTTTTTGCAAAAAACTGTAATTATGTTTTATTTTTATATATTTTTCAAATTTTTCCTTGTTTTCTTTATTATGATTTGTTTGTCTGCTACATAGTACACGCTAAACAATAAATTATGTCCAATGTATTTATATTAAAACATTAATTTAGTACAAATTATTTGTAATTTCTAAAACTGGTCCAATAACCGCTTATAATATATCTTCAGTCTGAGAGAAAATAGAAATTAGAACAGAAAATAAGTGATGTTTTGATATATGGCATTTAAAACGCAAGCTAAAATATGGAATACCTTTACATTTGAACAGAAAAAGGCAATACCACAGTAAAATGCAACGAACGCTTACGAAAACATTAGAGTTCTCAATTTTTTTTCGCATGTCTGGATTATTGGCTTACTCGTTATTAAAACTAACAGCTTATATTTGGTTTTACGTAACATTTACGATGGTGCAGATTGTTAATTCATGATTCTAATAATAATTGTGTGTTGAGATGGTGATTTCTCAGCAAACTCGAACCCAAGATTATACGAAAGTTGACTGTGTGTACCTTCATGAGGAGAGATAGTCCAGCTTTAAAGACGTTGCACATCATTTCGATATAGGTTGAATAACATACTGAGTGTGCACACACTAGGTGCACATTTTAGTGCGTCCACATTGCTCCAAAGAAGCTCCAGGTTGAGACTAGCTCAGTCAGGTACACACTATGCTCAACATCCCAAGAGACGAATCCCTGCCAAATAACGAGCTAACTCAACACTTGGCGAGCAGCCAACAAAAAACCAAGACTGATGTTCTCGACCATGGCTCTGTTGATATTCGTATCACATGAAACTAGTTTGCTTCACCCTTGAACCTTACCCTGGTGTTCTGACAGGTGACCCTGAATCCAATTGCATAACTAAGTAAGTGAACGTATCAAGTCTGTTTGTCCTTCGAGTTTGTCTGTTCCTAATTATTCCTATAATACTTCGCAGCAGCTCCTCAACGAAAATAAATAAAACCGTTCCCAGCATGTTCATTGTTGACTACAACTATAGATTATTAACTGTACCTTCTTGGTGTATACATTTGGGAGTTCTCATCGGACATTTTATTATGGCGAGTCTTTAAAGCTCATATACACCAATGCACATTAGTGTGCATATTTATTGCATAATACGTGTTTGAATGTGATCGTTTTCACCTAACCTTAATCAAACATAACTAACCTAACTGAATGTTATGTAATCTGACCACACCTAACATGACGTAAACTCATCTGATCTGAACTTACATGTATTCTAACCAAAATTAATCAAGATACATAAAACTCACCTTAATATAACATAATCTAAGCCATACAACCATAACATTAGCTAAACTATCTGAGTCGAACCAACCTCAGAAACCTTTCTTTACCTAACCTTCTGGTATTTGTAATGAAACTAATTTAACCTTATGTAACATGCCACGACTTAATACATCCTATCTTAAACTGGCATAACCTTAACTAATAAAATAATATCAATGGTTAAAAAAAATAAGATGTATTNTAATACATCCTATCTTAAACTGGCATAACCTTAACTAATAAAATAATATCAATGGTTAAAAAAAATAAGATGTATTATTCTATAGTGTAACTTATTTTCACTGCCATGTCATATTCCCACGGGATGAGTTTGCTGAAAACCTGGCGTAGTTTNATTCTATAGTGTAACTTATTTTCACTGCCATGTCATATTCCCACGGGATGAGTTTGCTGAAAACCTGGCGTAGTTTGCTCACAGACTATGCTGTGACACATTATTATCTCCCAAGGTTATGTTGGCCAAACTGGCCAAATAGTCATTTATCGATACAGTCGTATCTTGACAGGATGTGAATCCCCCGATGGCTAAACATCCGAAAGCTGTCGAAGTCCCCATCTTAAATATACTTATTTACGTAAAGATTAAATAAAAAATTATCCGTTATATTAAATAGAATTTAATAAAATTGGGAATGTGCGGCTTTATAAAAATTCATGTAAAATTAAAATTACATAATCTGGAACGTGTCATATTTTTCAAAGTTAAAATTAGGTTCCTTGTTGTTTGATATGCTGTATGGTAATTCAGTGAACAGTTTAGCTACCTAGAATTATTATGCATTTTTTCTGACGAAAATATATGCAGCTAACCACATATTATATCTCTGTGTTACAAAGTTATACAAATCGCTATAACTCATCGCATCTCTGTGTAATTTTGTGGTCAACAATCTCGTAGTCTTAAATTGGAAAATTCTATTTACTCTTTAATAATAGGTTTGAATTTTTTGCTTATCCTTACTAGTGGAAATAATCGTGTAATAATAATCACAATCAACGAAACAATATGTATTATTTTCTGCGACGGTGGTGTGTTATCTGAATTGAAATTATCTTCATGAGTAATCATGACTACTGCGTTATCAATCTACACTATTACAAAAAGTTTTTTATGTAATATTTAATTGTAAACCTATGAATTTATCATCGGATGTCAGGACTTCATATTCTTTTCACTTAGAAATTTCCAACGTTCATTCAAAAAATTAAAAATTTCATGCAATTTTTTATATTTTTTTTGTAAGATTTTAATGTGAAAGCATATTAAGGCAGAAAAATTGCAGTTTAATAATTTGTGCAAATATTTTTAAATTTTTGAAATTCATAAACTTGTTAGTATTATAATTTTGGTTGGTACTCGGGAGCTATTTTTTTGCCTAGATATAAGTAAGAGAACAAGATTTCTAATGAAAAAAATATTGTTAGCATAATTAATGTTTAAAGAAAATTTGTATGCCTTTGCTTGTTACTNACAAGATTTCTAATGAAAAAAATATTGTTAGCATAATTAATGTTTAAAGAAAATTTGTATGCCTTTGCTTGTTACTATTATAACTGTGTCTTTTTGAATAGATTTCAATAATTCCAAATCGGTTTTGCGCTAAATTATGAAATGTGTAATTCTACATCAGTGAGCATCACCTTCTTTGGTCTAGATATACTGTAGGCTGTAGTAATTACTGTTTATGACAATAACATATATCACTGCCTCANATCACCTTCTTTGGTCTAGATATACTGTAGGCTGTAGTAATTACTGTTTATGACAATAACATATATCACTGCCTCACTACCATTATGCGACTACATAAAGCTAAGGACCATAGGTTATGTCATTTAACACGCAGCATTACCAGGTTTTTTATCTTCTGCGGAGGTTGTTCCGCACACCCAGGCACATCCTTCTTATTATTCTCCAGCTAAAGCACACACCGTGAAACATGTAATTATGTGGTGCGTTAAACGTGAAAAGACAAATTTGATTCAACAATGTTCAGTGTCTAATTTAAATATGGGAAACCAATCAGTTATGAATCAATCTGAGAATTAAAATTCTCAATATTGAGCTCTGTAGAGAAAATTTTTTTTTAGTTTCTATTAACTCAATTCTGAAAATATTCAGTATAATAAAAAGCCAGGAAATATGTTGTACTGGCATCTAACTTCTTTAATTTAGGGTATGACAGATATCTAAAATATTAGAGATTAGTTATTTATAATAAAGCATAAGTAATACACAATATATTACGAAAGTATAATAATTCTGAATTGTTTTGTTATTATTCCTGGAAATTTTCATCGCGTTTTACTACCACTAACATTTTCAATATTGAGTTTATGTATGTAGCAACTAACAAACTACATTACTAAACAAATGCTACGAAGAAAATTGTTACTGCTGCTAACATGTCTTTACACTCGTAAAATATTTCCAGCTTCGTTAAAAACTTTAAAATATCTTAAAGTGACCAAAGTTATGTAATAAATATTTTTATTGCTTTATAATATTGTGTTAAGGTTCCATAAAAACCCGCAATGAAAAAGAAAATACGTGGGTCACTAACCTTCAAACTTAGAACTAAGAGATAAGTGAAGATTTTAATTTTAGTCTATACATTTTGGCAAATTTCATAGTGGTTTCCACATATGATATTTGGATACAACTTAAAATTATTTTTATTATCATCGTGNCATTTTGGCAAATTTCATAGTGGTTTCCACATATGATATTTGGATACAACTTAAAATTATTTTTATTATCATCGTGGGATAATATAAATACATTTATCAAGAAAATATTAATGTGTTTCTTACATACATTAATATTTTATAACAATTTTAAAAATTATAAATTTAGATTTAATGTCTTAATTCTGTGCGCACAAAGTGCCGCACTTCAGAACTTTGTGGGAAAGTTTACCAAAATTTTAGCCAAGTCAAAAAANCATTTTGGCAAATTTCATAGTGGTTTCCACATATGATATTTGGATACAACTTAAAATTATTTTTATTATCATCGTTGGATAATATAAATACATTTATCAAGAAAATATTAATGTGTTTCTTACATACATTAATATTTTATAACAATTTTAAAAATTATAAATTTAGATTTAATGTCCTAATTCTGTGCGCACAAAGTGCCGCACTTCAGAACTTTGTGGGAAAGTTTACCAAAATTTTAGCCAAGTCAAAAAACATCTACTTTAAAATTTTCCTCAAAGCAAATTTTCATGTCAAAATATTTATAATAAGACTACGTAAACAAATGTGGCACAAGATATTGCCATTATTTCGCATTTTAACTGAATTGTGGTTTATGTCATATTAAAAAACATTATTTTTCACAAAATCTAGAAAAATTATTGTTATATGAAGTACCGAAATATGTGATACTTCTGCGGAACCAGGGATAAATAAAAGTAGGTTTTCAAAACATGCAGTAGCAGGGAGTATTATACGGGAACCTCACCCGACTCCTAACTTTCCAGTTCAGAGTTGAGTGAAGCTAAGATGCATAACGCAATGTTCACGCACATGGAGCATTAAAGAATACAGAGGAGAAACAGTTGATTATTCCAAGAAATGCAAGTGCACACGCCAGCAATATGGCGTCAGTGTCCAGTAACATTTCCGAACGCTTTCCACCAATCAGCGCCTGGTAACTTACTTCTTAGTCAGGAGCCTTGCCAATAGGTGACCTTTCGCAGAATGCAGTAACCAATCACACGTTTCCAGAGCCTCGTGCAGACAATCAGCGAGAGGCTACGCCCACACACAAGCCAACGCCACATAGTTTAGCGTCTGTGTACTTCTCTACTCTGTGGCACAGACACACGTCTGTTACTGCCACGACCGCACCTTGCCTCTAGCCCGTCAGTCAAGATAAGGATTAATAAAAGTTTTGACAATATTTACAAAATTTATAAATTACGAAACAAAAATTTAACACTGGCGTCAAGTGCATATCAATAATATGAAAATTATCGCTTTATAAATATTTTTCAGAATACCATAGGCCCTTAACTATGTAGTTCAGGTATATACAAAATAATCATAATAATTATTATTTTAATGGTTTATAATTACCTGAAAGCATTTTAAAGTGCAGCTAATTATCTTTGTATTGCTTAGTTGACCATGAAAATATTGTTACCTTCAGCTATTCCAAATTTTTCAGTCGGTTTGGTATGCCGTATTTTGCGTGTGTCAGATATTTAAATTAATTAAGAATAACTTTGTTAGCAACTGCAATATACGTATTCAATCATAACGATATATATTATGGATATATATTTTAAGACAAAAAATTATAAACTATAAATAAACAGTATCCGTTATCCAAATATGAAAATGTGCAAATTAATGACAACTATAGGCTATTCAGGGTATAGTGAGCACCATTTGAAGCCCTCTCGTTTGGAATAATTGTCAGTAAATTTATTTTATTGCAGCCATATACGTTAACTTTCGAGACCGGTGAAATGTATACACCGTGTGCATTACTTATATGGCGATATTTATTTAAATGATCGTAGAAGTATAGAAAATGACTAATAGAAAAAATGTAAATATGGCCTTAAAAGTGATCACTTTAGAAAAGGGCGAACATCAAAATAATCCTAGGCTACTCGGCTAATTTAATTTTCTTATGGCACTACAGTAGTATGATTATGATGAGTCTGGGGCAACGGCGACTAGCGCATGAGCTAGGAGCCGGCCGACGCCATCTTGAATATACCTTTTTTACCGTTTCTCTCTCAAAAATTCTGTTGTTTTTGTCTTGAACTCGGCAATTTTTTGCATTAAATTTTCCTTCTTCCTTTCAAATTTCTCGTTTTCCCCTCAAGAATCACTGAGCCCCTCATTTGTAAAGAACGAGCCCAATTTTGCAAAAACAAGCAATTGGAAGAAGTTAAGGTTCTCTATTTTACCAATTACCTTGAGATCTATGACATTGATCCTGTGCCCATAACTTTGTAAAACCTTGAAACTGAAAAAAATCGAATAATCTATAAAAAAATTCTAAACGCTTTAACCAATTTAAAAAAAAATTAAAACAAATGAAATTAAATTAAACACATATCTTTAGATAATATTTAAATATAATTATGTAGAAGTGCCGGGGTATGACACGACCGTTCCTCGACAGGTCGGCTAGTGTTCATCTCGTCCGCCATATTGGATGTCAATGCCCTTGACATTGATCCCAGTGACATTTACATTGAAAACCAAAAACTCCAAAAAATTCTAAATAGTTGAAAAAATTCGAAAAGATTATTAACCGAAGTATGAATTACACTGACATAACCCGACTGCAACCTTATATCCAGATGATCTTGACCCAATACTTTGACATTGAATGACTCTTAAGTCAAAAATTCGCAAATAGTTTTAAAAATTAACAAAAAATTATAAAAATTGTCAAGAATTATTTGAAAAATTTTAAAAATTTTTATTCAAAATTTATTAAAAAATTTATAAAAAACAATAATTTTGAATGTTTTGTATTAGAAGGGAAGAGGGACTGGAAACGACCAGTCTCCATAATATGATGTCACCCAACTACCATATTGAATATAAGTAACCTTGAACTTGACCTTTGATATTGATATGTAACACTGTTTGAACTTCAAACCAAAAATCACACAATACCCGAAAAATTTAATACTTCATACATTATAAATAATTATAAAAAAAATTATAACACATTTATTTAAAAACATTACATATCCGAAGGTTCCCTCAGCACCATATCCAGAAGGCGACTGACCCTCACAAATATTTCTCATTGGTTAATTAGTTGGTTACCCTCCACTCCCTCTACCTATGTCTCTTATTGATGTATTACTTGTGCTCACTTCACTGTCCCACCCCTTCTCCAAAAAGTGTTTTTAATTGTTTATTAATCATGCTCGTTCGACCCGACACCAATGTTTCTCATTGGTTAATTAGTCCACACATTTCGATCCCCCTCTCCGTTGATCAATCTGTCAAATTCACTCTGCCAACCATATTCATTTTGTCATTTATCATTCGTTTTCATTTTCATAAATCCGAAAATGATACAAATCCCAAAAATCGGGGAGAAAATACAATATTACCATCGACTACCATGTAGGATTCCATTTCGCCAAATCACATTTCCATCAAGCTCACTCATTCCTTCTTAGCTGTGCTCCATCCACCATCTTGTATTATATCCATGCTTTGTTATTCCTTAACAGCCATCTTAGTTTCCATCAGTACAGCCATCTTACATTACATCATTACCATGTTTCCTACATGCCTATGCTCTATAATTCCACCTCAGTAATCTATTATTTAATTTCTTTAAAATACCAGAGAGGCCGGCGAAACAAATATTCTTTAATGCTCTCTCATGCAATGTTTTCAATCTTTGATTTAATTTTTTTTAGTTGCAATCCATTGGTTCCCTATAATTCCTACTTGATTTAGTCATATACCGTTATATTAGATATTATGCAAGCTCTTATATTCCACCTTGAATTAGTAGCCTGCTGATTACTCGGTCCCCTCAAACCACCATATTTGATTACATAATTTCTGCAACCATTGACTAACATATGGACTTGTCCTTTAACCATCAACATTTTCCAATTAGTTCGTCATTTGTGTTTTTTGAAAGATAACAGTCTTGTATTAGAGCAGGACCGGGCATGTAGATATTTATGTTGGACCTCTCTTCGCCATATACTTTACTGAAGTATGTCTGGCCAGACTCGACTCAGCCTTCACCCTCCCCTCTTCATATCTTAAAGTCAAAAAAATTTCTAACACTTCAACAGCTTACTTCCAAGACTGCTTCATCCAACCTGCTTAGAATGTATTACAATATTAATATGCTCTTTTATGTATGCTTTATCATATACCTATGCTATATTATCAATGATTATGCACATTCAGTGATTGGCCTACACAAGAAATCTTGAAGAATCAACTACCAAATTACGATATCTTGTCCACATAATTTTGTTAATTTATTATTATCATGATCATTAACAGTATCGGATTGTAGTGACAGATCTAAAAGCCAAAGCTACCTTATTCCCAAATCAGGGAAAGTAGTCATGCTAGGCATATCAGCACTAGCAAGCAATGGATCACTTTTGTTTATTCATTGAAAACATATTTTTTACGTACATCAAACAAACAACCTTAAAAATAAATTTCGACGTTCTCCATACTATACATGCAGTCTCTTTCCAGCAAAATTCTCACTTTTCACATTATTAATCTATTCTACNTTCGACGTTCTCCATACTATACATGCAGTCTCTTTCCAGCAAAATTCTCACTTTTCACATTATTAATCTATTCTACCTATACACAGCTCGATACAGTCTTATGCTACCAAGCATCCACCCAGAATCCCAAAGTTTTTCTTTTAAGGCCTCTACAGCCTCTGGAATGCTATAAACTTTGTATAATGCTTCATTTGCAGTCTTGAATGCCCGCCGGCTTATTTCTTCATCCAATGAATGACACTTTTCATAGGTACATTCCAACCAAACATTACTTTTGGCCCTTGAATGAATATTACTTTAGGTAGAATCTATTCGATATGGTATCACTTATAGCTAGTGTAAGACATTTCTTTGCTTCAGAAACTTTTCCTTTACAGTTCTTGATAAGTCTCTTCAGCTTATCACTTCGTTTGAACAGATGTTTGCACTTAACCCATGGTTGCATAACGCAGGAGTGGTTCTTTCGTGATTCCTTGCACTTTGCCTGTGGTAAATGTCTTGTCACAGTAACAACAACGAAGTCTTGACGAAGTCATCGATTACGATACTGCTTTAGGTGACCATCCAAAGAAGTCGATGACATTCCCGAAGAAGCAGATGGTGACACTGCTGTAAGTGACCCACCCGTAGAGACGAAGGCGCAGTCGGCGTCTTACCTGAAGAAGTCTATGGCAACACTGATGTAGACGACCTATCCGAAGAATACGAATGTTCTTTTGACGTCATACCTGAATAAGTCGATGGCAATGCTACTTTAAGCATGCTGCTCGAAGAAGTCAATGCAACTGCTGGTATTATTCCCGAAGAACTCTGTGGTATAGCTGGTACCTCTCCCGAAGGAGTCGATAGCTTCGTTGGTAACATGTGCGAAGAAGTCGATGGCATTTCCATAGATCCCACTAGATTTGGAATATCCGAAGACATCACATATGCCGAATGAGACTTTGACTCAAACTCGAAGCCGCAAAAGCCAGCCGAGACGATCCACATTGCATGTCAACCACTGTTAAATTAACTTCTCAGCTTACACTCAAATCCTTATAATATACTCATTAGCAAACGCTATGACATCATGATGATATATTACTAAACATATTACGCCAATAAGACATTGTGCGGACATCGACCAGCCACTCACATAGTTGTCACGTTATTGCAGCTGGCCAACAGCATGCAGGATCTTAGCTTCGGACATAGAACAACACTTAGCACCTCACTTAGCACCGCACTTAGCACTGCACCTAGCACCGCATTTAGCACCGCACTTAGCACGACACAAATCATAAATGTCCCACAATGACACATAATTACTCATAATGATTCACAAATTATCAATAAATGATTCATGATGACCCATAAGTCACATCTAATGACATAAATCACACATAAATGCCCATAAATGACATTTAAAAACCCACAATGACCCACATATTGAACCGTTGGGGGGATATCTAACAGAATATTCAACCCNCATAAATGACATTTAAAAACCCACAATGACCCACATATTGAACCGTTGGGGGGATATCTAACAGAATATTCAACCCGCTCACATATGCAAATACGAGTGTAAACCTCCTTTCATGTATAAATTATTTAACCCATGTTGCAATAGAAAAACCTNGCTCACATATGCAAATACGAGTGTAAACCTCCTTTCATGTATAAATTATTTAACCCATGTTGCAATAGAAAAACCTGAAACAATTTTGAACCAATTTAAGTATACATATACATATATACACATTATATATGCAAATATATACATTTAAGCAAATATATACACACACATGCGTATGAAACCAAATTAAGTTGAGAGAAAACAGGCCACACATAACAGAAATAGGGGACAAAATTGCCAAGTAACAAATCTAAAACAATACACATCACGCACCGAACAGTGATACATATCTATATTTCCGAATCAAAGCGATATTATACTGTGAAAAAACCTAATAATTTTTTTTTGTATTAATCTTAAATCTTAAGAGGAAACATCTATATTCACAAACAAAAAAACCTGATAATTGAAAACAAAATAATTATAGCCAATTCCTCTTATACAATTTTTTTATATCACAAAGTACACATCATAACAACATAGATAAATGGCTATTCTTAAATATTCCCAGTTCATTATTAACCGGCAGACATATACAATGAAGCGACAAAAGTTATGGGATACCTCCTAACATCATGTCGGACTTTCTTTTGCCCGGCGAATTGCAGCAACTCGACGTGGCATGGACTCAACAAGTCGTTGAAAGTACCCGGCAGAAATATTGAGCCATGCTACCTCTATAGACGTCCATAATTGCGAAAGTGTTGCCAGTGCAGGAGTTTGTNGCAGAAATATTGAGCCATGCTACCTCTATAGACGTCCATAATTGCGAAAGTGTTGCCAGTGCAGGAGTTTGTGCATGAACTGACTTCTCAATTATGTCCCATAAATGTTCGATGAGATTCATGTCGGGCGATCTTGGTGGCCAAATCATTCGCTGGAATTGTCCAGAATGTTCTTCAAACCAATCGCGAACAGTTGTGGCCCGGTAACATGGCGTAATCTCATCCATAAATATTCCATCTTCGTTTCGTAACATGAAGTCCATGAATGGCTGCAACTGGTCTCCAAGTAGCTGATCATAACACTTTCCAGTCAATGATCGGTTCAGTTGGACCAGAGGACCCAGTCCATTCAATGTAAAAACAGCCCACACCATTATGGAGGCACCACCAGCTTGCACATTCCTTGTTGACAACTTGGGTCCATGGATTCGTGGGNGCACCACCAGCTTGCACATTCCTTGTTGACAACTTGGGTCCATGGATTCGTGGGGTCTGCGCCCACTCGAACCCAACCATCAGCTCTTACCAACTGATATCGGGACTCATCTGACCAAGCCACGGTCTTACAGTCATTTAGGGTCCAACCGATATGGTCACGAGCCCAGGAGAGGCGCTGAAGGCGATGTCGTGCTGTTAGTAAAGGCACTCGGGTCGGTCTTCTGCTGCCATAGCCCAGTACAGCCAAAATTCGCCGCACTGTCCTAACGGACACATCCGTCGTTTGTCCCACATTGATTCCTGCGGTTATTTCACGCAGTGTTGCTTGTCTGTTAACACTTACCGTTCTGCGCACACGTCGTTGGTCTCGGTCATTGAGTGCAGGCGGTCGGCCACTGCGTTGTCCATGATGAGATGTTATGCCTGAAATTAGGTATTCCAGGCACACTCTTGACACTGTGGATCTCGGAATATTTAATTCCCTACCCATTTCCGAAATGGAATGTCCCATGCGTCTAGCTCAAACTACCATTCCGCGTTCAAAGTATGTTAATTCCCGTCGTGCGGCCATTATTACGTCAGAAACCTTTTCACATGAATCACTTGACTACAAATTAAAGCCCAACCAATGCACTGCCCATTGTGTACGCGATACTACTGCCAAATGTATATTTGCATATTGCTATCCCATGACTTTGGTCACCTCACTGTATACGCACTGTGGCAATGTTTCAGCCCACATGCCAGTGTAATACATAGACATACAAACGAAACATTTTCGAAAGGTGATAAATGAGAGCTAAATCACGCATTATCGGTGTTCATTTTTGCGAGAAACTTTGTACAACTCCATCATGCCCAGAAGAGTTATGATGCTTGCCGGCATTATTGCACTCTATCAGCCCCTTCGGATGCCACGAAGCCACAAATCTCGTATAATAAAATATTTAAGTAAAAGATTAAATAAATAAAATATTTAAAATACCTATCTTTACTTACATGAGGTTTATAACCGATGCAAAATTAAAAAAAATCCAGGCTGCAGATGAGATTACTAGAACCCACACCCCTTGTCTAACTAATCTACAATCTTTACCACGATACCTACATAA
Source organism: Clitarchus hookeri (assembly GCA_002778355.1). Taxonomy (NCBI): domain Eukaryota; kingdom Metazoa; phylum Arthropoda; class Insecta; order Phasmatodea; family Phasmatidae; genus Clitarchus; species Clitarchus hookeri. The sequence continues at coordinate 48,448 of NQII01006097.1, forward strand.
CTTACGTCAGAAGTCATTATTTTTATATTAATTATACTTGCAAGTATGTACAAAATTTTAACCAGAAAATTACGGTTTCTTTTGCATTTTTGCAACTCAATTTATACCTACTTCTTCAAATAAGGAAAATATTTCATTAGGAAGAATACATTTTGATACGATTACCACACAAGAAGCGAGGCTGGGTAAGGCAGGAATGCGGCCGACTACTATAATTAAACCAATATTCACAAACAACTGCGACTCCAATGCAACAACTAAGAATGTAGGAATCTGCAGAAGTATGTACAATATCAGGATCTGCCATCAAAATCTAACGGCAATAACCCCGACCAGAATGCAAGGCAGAGCCAATAGAAATCAAGGATATCGAATAAGGTGGGTGAGAAGGAGAAGTGTGGTGGAGACGGCGGCTAAGGGCCGGGGTGTCAGTCGGCGTCGGTCCTCCCTGAATGACGTCTCCGAGCGGCGGTTGGTGGTAAGTGTCTTACACTAGGGTGAGAGAGCGAGCCCGGAGCCCCTTATATCCCTGTCCTCCCATAGCAGATTGTCCTTTACATCTACCTCGATCCCTAGCCCCACTTACTACATCACGGTGTAATTATTGCAAGTTGAATCAGTAAAAATCCTGTATTTCATATTAAGGGATCCGTGTAGCTAGGAAGAATTAACAGTTAATAAGTAATACGGTCACGATTAACTGAAATTTTTGGTTTTATTACGATTTATTGAGGTTTTTTTTGGCGTTTAGCGTTTTTTAAATTCGAAATACATTTATTTTTGCACACAACTACAATTTCCATCACCCATAGTTTTTACACAAACAGTTATATACGCTTTTACGTTGTTGAGTGTCCGCTGTTATGCTGAAGCTCGTGGATACGGGTCAATATTGTACAAATATTTCTTGATGTCTATTTCAAACGCAATCTTGTAGATGTACAAACGAGTCGTTTTACATTAGATATCTTTGTATTCTTACAAGCATTTATAAAAGTTACAAACAATTTCTCAATAGAAATTTTAAAAAATATTTTGTAATGTATAGCAGATTGTATCACAATATTTGTATTATATTTACCACCTTTCTAGACCACTACGCCTATTGATTAAAATATAAGATTGATTTATATTAAGATAAAAAAATAAGGGGAAAGCTCCCAGACATCTTAATTTTATCAATTAATGCCGTTGGTTTACTTTAAAGTTGTTTAACGATCTTTTCGACATGGTACAGCTCAAAGCTTCTTTAAGAATTATCGTTTTGCAACATCTTTATTACTGATATTGATATTTTTAATCTAAAAATGCCAGGAAGTAAATATTTTGCTTTGCCTGCAATCCCATATGTTACAGAAACCAAGTCATAGCGACTTTAGAAAATGTACGAAACTCTGCGCAATATCCCGTTTATCAGTAAACCTAATAAAAACCTTGTAATGCAGATAGATGAGAAAAAATTTCCTCTATATCCGAGATGTCGGGGACAATTCCGCCTTCAATTATGTTATTCACGAATTTTAGTATAGGAATTCACGTAACTTTATGGGAGACATGATACTTAACTTAATATTTAAAAAGTGTTTCCGCCTCTCGGGCGCTGTCGACCAGATGTGTGACATACCTTATGCAGGTTTCGCTCGTTTTCCGAAGTCTTATTGTCCAGTAGTCTTTGTAGGTCGCCAACCTGCAAATGTTAAATTGTAAGTACAGNCGCTCGTTTTCCGAAGTCTTATTGTCCAGTAGTCTTTGTAGGTCGCCAACCTGCAAATGTTAAATTGTAAGTACAGATTTAAAATCTAACAAACAACAAAATAGATTATCCTTTCACTATAAACTGTTATGGTATAAATTGCATAAAGATAATGGATTAAAAGGNCAAAATAGATTATCCTTTCACTATAAACTGTTATGGTATAAATTGCATAAAGATAATGGATTAAAAGGACTATATGCGTATGAGAACTTCCTTGTTTTTCGTTGGAACTGGTTGAAAGCTCTTTAAAGAAGGCATAACTATTTTTGCACATTTTAATATCGCCATAAGTATATATATCGCCGAGGGAACATTAAAGACATTTAGTTCTTCACAGCTGCACAGTTGTCTTGATCAAATAGTTTAGCCAGTCTGTTTTTCCTCAAGATACAAATACTGCCCACCATAACATGTAATACTTCCGGTTGAATAAACCTAACGNAGCCAGTCTGTTTTTCCTCAAGATACAAATACTGCCCACCATAACATGTAATACTTCCGGTTGAATAAACCTAACGTTATTAATAATTACAAACCATTATTTGGTCTTAACTTTTCTTGCCATCAAGCCACAGAGATAAAAGTACATACTCAAGGGTACTCGGTAATTACGTTAAAAAGGTTACAGTTTAATACGATTCATACAGTAAATATGGGGCAATGGTACATTGCCAAGTATAATTTTATATTAAACACATGATGTTTAAACCTATTGTGCTTACGAATTACATTTACAAACTGTTAAACTCTTAAAAACTCAATATATAGTATCTGTGGAAAAATTTTAATGCTTGTAAAAATGTTATAATTTTCAACCCCCAGTATCGATGTTTCTTTATAAAACCCCATTATTGTATTGCTTTATTTTCTTTGTGAGTTTATAAATTGCAAAATATAAAAGTTAAAGAGAAACTTCCTGACTGTCACATATTAATTATTATATAACGCAGTAAATGTTATAAAAATACGCCTTAAGAAAACGGAAACCTCTTTTTAGTTTGAGGAACACGCAAAGTCGTAGTTAACAAATATTCTCTAAGCTCTGATAAATTTTGTTTGTTTCTCTTTTATGTTTATCTCGTAGGTCGTGAATCTGCAAATGTTTAAAAGCACAATGATGATAATTTAAATTCAAACACAAAAAATTTCAATTGCAAACTAAATTATGTGCTATCACTTTTACAAAACAAAGTATATTATATATATATATATCAAATATATAAAATTCTCCCGTCACAGTGTTAGTCACTTAACTCCTCCGAAACGGCTGGACCGATTTTTATTAAATTTTTTATGTATACTCGGTAGGTCTGAGAATAGATTTATATCTATTTTTTACACCCCTAAGTAATAAGGGTGGCCACCCCCAAACAATTTTTTTTTATTGTTTGAACAAAATTTTTATTTTTTATTTTTTTTATGATGTGGCATCAAAAAATACATACCCTCCTAAATTTTCACCCTTCTATACCACCAACCCTTATTTTTTTATAGCGATATTAGTAATTTAATAAATAGAAATACTTTTTATGGCAAAACAACGTTTGCCGGGTCAGCTAATATATATATATGTTTTCATTAATTCAGATATTCTCCAAAAGGTAATTCATATATCGTGAGTATTTTAGGTATTGAATAAGTGTGAATGGAATCGTTTCTTGGTTTTCCCACGATATGCCCTCATTTCCAGTAGATTTAGTGCTGCCGAAGTCATCTTTACAACACCCTGCAAAGACAAGCACATCTAGGGTTATAGTAAAAGGGAAATAGTTTCTAATATTACGTACTAAACAACTTTTTGCCTCAAAATATATGCCTATACAAAAACGTGAGAAGAAATCTAAATTTTTTATTTGTAAAATAAACTAATGTTAATATGCAGATGCGTGCTCCTCATGACAAATTTACATTTCCAGAAATCTCAGAGAACAAGCTAACCTTCCTACACACTTCACAAGTGTACATTTCTGACAATAAGAAATTGTTATTACTTAAATGTATCATTTAAAAATATTTGCACTTGCATGTAAGCAGATTAAGAAAAACTACAACATATTCATTTGGACATATTTTAGTTATTTATTATTTGCAAAGAGATGAATCTTGTATAAGATATATTAAAAGTTTATTTGGGAATATATGAAAGATTGATAAAATATACAACAAACGGAAAAAGTTGTAGTTGTTTAAAAAAATCGATTACTTTTTATGTATTCTGATACATGTTGGATTGTATGTTCATGACAGACGTCTCGACATGTGTAGAATTCAGCAGACAATTTAAAGTGGCGCGTGCAAGAGAGTGGCATAGTGGCTACACGTGTTCTCTGTTGACTCGCCATTAGTAGCATGGGCCAGCTGAAAACACACCTGCTGTTTCGTGTGGTTCCAGGGATGAGGAGGAAATTGAAACTTAATTTGCCCAATAAAGAGGACTACATAATAATGGCACCACATAATGCCAATTGAGCAACAGTTATCTTCATTCCGTAGAATTTTCTATGTTTAGACAATGCAATCAGGTGTGATGAGTCAGATATGTTACACAACCACCTTGCGCCTCTTACTGCCAAGGAGTTATCCATAGATATAAGAAGCCTCTTACTTCGCAGGGACAGAATACGCTGTATTGTTTGTGGTATTAAGAATTATATAATTATACCATTCAAACATGCACATAAATTAATTTAGATATCTGTTTCTGTCTAATTACATGCAATACAATGAGATATTTTACCATTTTATGCAATGTCTTCAAGTACTCTTAAAACGTAAAATTTAAGACCAACATATGATTTCCGCAATACGAACAAAACTATTTCCTTGTTAGTGACGTTTTATTATTTGTGCATTTTCTGTACACAGCAAATCGCCTTAATAACTCAATTACGTGTAGTAAATTTAAAAAATGTATTATCAAAATAATGCAAAAATATTAAGTCAGCTGCTTGCTTCAGTATATTGGAAACTAAGCGTGTTGGCAGACGGAGCCAAACAGGGTATAAAGGGGCGGTTGCTTAATTTTTTTGTTGACTTGCTTGTACCGATAGAAGAGAAACACTTTGCTGTCTAGTTACACTCACTGGATTCAAATTAACACAAGAACTGACTGTTTTAAAGCGCCGATTACTGGAACCACGATATATAATGTTCCAGATTCTTAGGTGCAATGTAAACAGTACACGCTGAAATAGACATTATGAAGCAGTGTTCTCGTTTGTCGGATTGACGGTGGACTTGTTATAGACAGTCAACAAGACTTTGGCCCATGCCTCCCACAAATATATTACTGGGACTCTATGTGTCAACGCCTGTTGTTTGATTTTATAACTTGAACAACACACACTTGCAACACAGCACTTCACTTATCCTCACAGGACGCAAAACAGAATGCACTTAGCTGCACGTACTTTGGCTAGGTTCAGGAGGAAATTTTGAAGTATCTGGAGGTGTTAGACATGTGTTAGTGAGGAGGTAAATATTTGATATGAAATATATAAACACTATTCCAAAAACGAAAACACGTCCAGAATGTTTATTATAAAAAAAATATATAGCATATTGTCAATGTTTAAATGTGCATGTTTTGAATTAAAAACATTTTATTTATTAGGCACGTATAATTATGGGATAATTTTCCTTTACTCTGGCTGTACTTATATACTAGTTAAGAGCTAAAATGACTTAGAATGAATTTAAATTCTTTAGTTTGCAAGTAAAGACTATTTAATTTTATGTGGAACAAACGAATTCATTAAAGACTATTTTCAATTCACTTTATGCAAACGTAAGAAACATTGTTTTCAAGAATGAAGAAAAATAGAGATAACGAATATCAAAAAATTGAGTATAAAAAAAAGACAGAAATTGGTTTGGGTGTTCAGAAGGGAAGACGTATGTGATTTATAATTCTTTGTAAGCAACATTGAGTGCGCGCTAATGGCTGTCGAGGCCTAGTCGTTCCTCAGTAATAGCACGACTACTTTATGTAATGCCTTCCAGAATTATATCTCAATACAACAGTGATTACTATTTAGATGTTTATTGTTTGTAGATATTGTTACATGCCGTATTGTCCAAGGAAATTTGCTGAGATGAAAGTAACAGATGTACGTAAACCGCGCAACTAATGCGCTTGCAAAACACAGTGAATGTATCTAAATACAGGAGCTTGCGAAAACTTGAGAGGGCGTATCACTCCTCAAGCTGCAAATAAAGGAAGTTTAACATCGCTATTATACGAAGTTGGGAACTTACTTACGCATTTGACTCTTTCCTGAGCAAATGTAGGAACACTATAATGAATGTATAGTTGAAAAAATTACTGTTCCCGCTTTATATCTAAACGAATACACTGGNAAAAAAAGACAGAAATTGGTTTGGGTGTTCAGAAGGGAAGACGTATGTGATTTATAATTCTTTGTAAGCAACATTGAGTGCGCGCTAATGGCTGTCGAGGCCTAGTCGTTCCTCAGTAATAGCACGACTACTTTATGTAATGCCTTCCAGAATTATATCTCAATACAACAGTGATTACTATNTTATAATTCTTTGTAAGCAACATTGAGTGCGCGCTAATGGCTGTCGAGGCCTAGTCGTTCCTCAGTAATAGCACGACTACTTTATGTAATGCCTTCCAGAATTATATCTCAATACAACAGTGATTACTATTTAGATGTTTATTGTTTGTAGATATTGTTACATGCCGTATTGTCCAAGGAAATTTGCTGAGATGAAAGTAACAGGTGAACGTAAACCGCGCAACTAATGTGCTTGCAAAACGCAGTGAATGTATCTAAATACAGGAGCTTGCGAAAACTTGAGAGGGCGTATCACTCCTCAAGCTGCAAATAAAGGAAGTTTAACATCGCTATTATACGAAGTTGGGAACTTACCTACGCATTTGTCTCTTTCCTGAGAAAATGTAGGAACACTATAATGAATGTATAGTTGAAAAAATTACTGTTCCCGCTTTATATCTAAACGAATACACTGGNAAATGTAGGAACACTATAATGAATGTATAGTTGAAAAAATTACTGTTCCCGCTTTATATCTAAACGAATACACTGGTATGGCAAATCTCTGAATAATTAATCGTGTGTTCTTAAGCACATATGCACAAATGTTTGCTGCATGTCTTAGTATTCAGACTATAATTTTCCTTCCGATTTGTCTGTCAGGAAAAAGCACAGCAACTTTTTATCTTCATAATTTCCTTGGGCAGGAAAACCTCGTGACGCGCATTAAAATAAACTCGTCTAATTTATGCACAGGCGGGCGAAATCTTATTTACAATACATGTACATTTTTCTTCATTATGTTCTCAGAAATGAATCTTCGAGCATAGTAAGCACGTTTACATACAAAGAGAATTTGTTAGAACCACTTACTCTTGCCTTCCATCTGATGAGCTCACGAGCAAATAATTTAAACTGAACTATTATGAAATATTGATATTATCTGAAGACCCACATGACCAANAGCTCACGAGCAAATAATTTAAACTGAACTATTATGAAATATTGATATTATCTGAAGACCCACATGACCAACCTTAAAGGAAAGTACATTTATTCAGTAAATTACCTGTCACAAGAGATCCGTTGCAATCAAATCAGGAAAATAGAAAATATTTTAAACCATAACAGGAAAGAACACCATAATTCAACAGCATATATAAGNCAGGAAAATAGAAAATATTTTAAACCATAACAGGAAAGAACACCATAATTCAACAGCATATATAAGTAACGTCAACGAATATTTCTAAATAATTTAATAGTATTTAAATTTACATAACTCCATAACTTATTCCAGGTAAGCATCCTCCATTTAGCTACCGTTTTCCCCAAGTAACCAGATTATTATGATGCCAATAATGGCACTAGATATATTAGCCTCAATTAANTTTAGCTACCGTTTTCCCCAAGTAACCAGATTATTATGATGCCAATAATGGCACTAGATATATTAGCCTCAATTAAGCAACTGTAAATTTTTTATTCCTGTTTAAAATAAGTTATAAATGCTGGTCATAAGACACTTCAACAACACATATGAATATGTAATTTTTATAAAAATTTTGATACAATGAAGTATTTAAGCACAACAAACGGATTAACATAATATTTATAGGTAAATTTTATTAACCAAGAAGTCTTTATTATTTATATTTATAACATGTTTGTAAATATTGGCTTGTATCCNTTATTAACCAAGAAGTCTTTATTATTTATATTTATAACATGTTTGTAAATATTGGCTTGTATCCTTACCGTATGGTTTTTATTGTGAAGCTGGTTTTTCAGATCTTCGATTTCTTGGGTAAGTGCCTTCACCTTTAAAGAAGAAATAGAATACGTGTTATAAAAAAAATTAATTGAAAAAATTAAAATGCACCATAGAAAAAGGGATCTATTATGTTTTTAACGTACACTTCCGGAAATGTTGGGCGTCTCTGTAATTACATACCAAACATCATCTATCAAATTACATTTTTAGTATTGCTGTGTTTTGCAAGTCTCTGATATAGACGCATACGAATGCTATCAGAATATAAAATAACTGGAAGAACTGTTACTGACATTAATTATGTACACNTACGAATGCTATCAGAATATAAAATAACTGGAAGAACTGTTACTGACATTAATTATGTACACAATTTACCTAATTACTTTATTATTAAATTTTGTATAACATGAAATATCTTTATAACTGGCGTTCTTTAGAGCCTCTGAGCAGCCGCAATGACAAAGAAAACAAATACGGCGACTGCCGTAAGTACGCTAATACGTTCAGCAGATAAGCAATTTCGAGTAATTGCCAACTATAGACCCTCTGTGTACTATACTTGTAATTCGGAGAGCGCTAGTAAGTACGTACTGACGTCACAGGTAGGACCAAGTACGGACTTATGCATACTTGGAGAGAAATTCAGACACAGATTGTATTCTCGCGCTATCACTAACGCCCAGTTACACAGCTTGTCACCGCTCAGTTCAAACAACACAACAGAAATAAACTAAGCTTTTTGCGGGAGTAAAACATAAATAAATGCTTAAGAAGATAATCCATGTCTCCAGGATATTAAACACAAAATACAAAAACCTAATTGTTGCGATTCTACACTACAACGATGCAAAACTTTCTAGGAAAACGTTTTGCCAGAATTTTGTATTCTCTTAGAACTATATGTTACACCGAATTTAAGCATACAGTTTGGTAACACAAATACACTGCTGGTCAAAAAAAACTAACGCTCGCACGATGCATCGGAGATTTTAGAGAAGTAATGGTTAATTTTAGTAATACGCATGATCACTACAAAAAATTGCAACAGAATCNTACGCATGATCACTACAAAAAATTGCAACAGAATCATTACATATGGAACAGGGGAATGCCGCCCGGTTATAATCAATAGTTCATCGCACCTCCTCGCACTGCGATACATACTGCAACACTGTATGGTAAGGAGCCCAGCAGACACCGGCTGTTGTCCTGGGCAGACGGGCCAACTATTGTTGGACATTGTGTTCCAAATCCTGGATACTGAGGCACGGCGGCAGTTTGAGTTTCAACTGGTCCCACACATGCTCGACTGGTGATATGTCAGGTGAGCGGGCTGGCCAAGGTATTGTTCAGACAGGATGCAAGCAGTTCTGGGCGACAGAGCCATGTGCGGTTGGCTTTATCTTGCTGGAATATCACACCAGGAATTCCGGCCAGAAAACGGAGCAGATGTTGACTATATGACACTGGATCATTAATGTTCCACGTAATATAAAGAGAGTGGATCAAATATTTTGGGATATGGCTCCTCCCTAGGTCAAAATGCCTGCCACGGGGAAGGTGCCACTCGATTGCGAGAATGGGATTGTAACGTTCACCAGGTGTTATCGACACCCGTGCGCGATGATCAGTCCCCATAACTAAGTGACATTCATCACTAAACACCTCACATCGCCAGTGTGGGGTCTTTCACATGGCTCCGGCTTGGCACACAGCAAACGATGAGCCGTTGTGACAGAGTTAATAGCACCACACATAATGAGCGCGGGAATAGCATATTCGCCTCCGCTAGGTATAAGGAAAACGTCCGTGGACACACAGGAGCACTAACACTGGCTACTATCGTGAACCTGGTCACCATAGTATTCCTCCGCGCCTAGTGTACAATCCATCGATCCTCTCAACTAGTAGTTGACCTCGTTCTTCATTAGCCTATTCTCCGTTTGTGCCTTTAAGTAAGCACTGCTCCCAACAGCATCGTGTAATATGGACGTAATGACCGACAAGGTCGGCTCTATGATGATACTACCGCCCTGCCGTTATTTATTCTTCACTCTGTACACTTGCTTGGTATCGTCTGGCGTTTCTCGTGCTAATGCGCCGTTGACTACATGCCAGTGTCTATGCCAGCTGGGCTGTGCTTGCAGTGTCACTGCTGGATGTGTGGTCATGTGCATACCAGTCAGTACTCTCGCTGTTTACGTCGTTTCATGGTTGTCACATAACCATTTCATATTGCGCTGTGTTCATTGTTTGGCTGTTTAGATCATTATGAATGCAACACTGAAGCATGATACTTCGAGTTAGCGAAAATGTTATGTAATATTGCAATTTATTTTCTAGATTTACATTTAATAATATTCTTGAAAACTTATTTTATCGTGTTAATCGTCAATGTTTTTCCCTCGCCCCCTTTGAGGAACTTATCTGCGATTCGCAGCTAGGCCGGCAGAGTGGAATTGTGTAATAACTTCAAGCGGCCCGTGGTGCCATCTCGTGGTAATTTTCACTAGTTAATGCTCCTTCTCCTGTCACTTCGCACTGAACGTTAGTGTGAGATGTTGTAACTATCTTGTATAGAGGACGAGTGATGAGCAGAGCATTTACTGATCACTTAAGCGCCTACCTCACATCGGGACATAGAAGTTGTTCATGTTACACGGAGTATGACTTTTGCAGCTTCCTTTCCTCTGCTGTATTCATAGGACCTATTGTTGATGGTGACGAATTTGGTGTCTAAGAAAGTCGAGTGGAGTGAATCCGTTGGCGAAGACACACAAGTATAAAGACAGAATTTCTCACACGAAGAATTTCCTAATAGCAGAATATATGTTGTAAGTTTCCACTTGTAAATATCGCTTGCTATAATATAACTGCATATGTTAACTTTCTGCGCATACATGATAATCAAGTATGCTAAGATATCCTATTTTCTTGTCATAACTTTGTTTGCTCAAGTACTCACCAAACACGAAATTGAGTGAGAAGAGGGTTTTCGACCAGTGCATTGTTACAGAGGCAGCAAGCGCTCTGTGCCCATACAGCATAATTATATACGAGCTAATTTATTGTACAATCCCAACTTAAAGCACATTAACTGAGGAGTTCTACTGTAAGTAGGCGTGTGTCTGTGTCCTTTGTATGAAGGTTGCGGAGCGGAGCGCTTCGGAATGTTTTATTTAATATATTCAAAAATTTAATCATGTCAAGTCAGAGTTTTCTGTGCATAAATTTCAGCAATTCGTTATTGCCAATAAAGACACCCACGACCAAAAACCTTCACCGCCATTAATAAAACGAGCTTAATTTATCCAAACGTTTATGTATTGGTGTGCAAATAAATTAACGATAATAATACAGCGTGTCATCAGTGCTATGTTCAGTGTATCGTTAGACAATGTTTTGTTTTGACCATCAGTAAAACAATGATATGTTTCAAGTTCAGATGGAGGTGTGCCTATCTGTCACAGGTGAAACGTAGAACACTGTAAATAATAGGTATAATTTATGACCCATAATGACCCATAATAACCAATAATGACCCATAATTTAAAATTAAATTACCCATAATGACACATATTTGACACAAAATGACTTATAAATGACCCGCGAATGACACATAATGGCCCATCAGTTATTCTTGAAGACCTATAATGACCAATATATATGAGAGTTTTCGTAAGAGGGCTGGCGGAATATAACAGAATATTCGACCCGCTCACATCTGCAAATACGAGTGTAAACATCCTTTCATGAATAAAATATTTAACCTGTGTTGCTACGGGAAAAAGTAAAACATTTCTGCACATATTTTATTTATAAAGATGTATGTATATCCACACGCGCATGAAAACCAATTATTTGTAACAGCTAAATGGACGGCCAATACAGAAATAGGAGATAACATTTCCAAGTAACAAAATTACGATAATACACTTCATACCCTGAACAGTGCTACATATTTATATTTCCGAATCAAAGCGTTTTTCCGAGGTGGAAAAAAACCTATTTATTTTAAGTTGTATTAATCTTTAACCTTTACATGAAAAGTCTATTTTCACAAACAAAATCAGACAATTGAAAAAAAAAAAATCTTGTATCCTAATTTAATTTTTTTTTATTTACCAGTACACAATTAATAATATCAGAGCTTAATGCTGATTCTAAAAAAGTCCCCAGTTTATTATGGAACTGCAGAGATACATACGCATGTTGATTATGTTTCGTCCCACGCATGCCAGTATATCTCTTAGACATTCCAACGATACATTTTTGAACATCAGAAGAGAGATCTAAATCATCCATTAACGGTGTTCATTTTAGCGACAATATTTGTGCTCCATCTAGCCCAGAAAGAGTTATGATGCTTGCTAGCATACTTTCGCTCTATCAGCATCTCGTGATGATATAAAAAATAAGCAACATCTCGTATAATGCAAGTAAATAAGTAATAGATTCACAAAAAAAATATTACAAATACTCATGTTTACGAACATGAGGTTTTTTACCCATGCAAAATTAAAAAAGTACAAGGCTGCAGGAGAGCTTACGTAGGTCATAAAACCTACTTCAATCTGTGAAATTATGAAGATTTGGTCACATATGTTAAGGCGCCCCATCGAAAACGGCACCCAAGGCCCATTTTGAAACGATGACCTCTTCCAGGGTGTCACATAAAAGGGGGACTGCAGTGGCTAGAGCTCTCGTTTCCCATCACGAGTACGCGTACATCATCCTTTCCTTTGTACACACATTTTCGCACAGGAGGTCGAAATAAACACCAGCCTATTTTTCATTTGTCCTCTTCCTCACAATACAACGAAACAAGTTCGATTCCTGACAAGGTCGCTCACAGATTTTCGTGATTTCATCCCTTNCCTCTTCCTCACAATACAACGAAACAAGTTCGATTCCTGACAAGGTCGCTCACAGATTTTCGTGATTTCATCCCTTATAAACATTCTTCCTTCATTTAGTTTTTTTGTTATATAATACTCAGCTGAATTAAACCGCCCGACTAAGACATAATAATTCGCATTGAACTATNATTTAGTTTTTTTGTTATATAATACTCAGCTGAATTAAAACGACCGACTAAGACATAATAATTCGCATTGAACTATATTCCCCGTGACCCACTTTCTCGTTAAAATTTTCTCCAAAACAAATCTTTACATTTGATTTTATACACCACTCAGATATAAAGTTATTCAGTGTAGCACTAGGATGAGGTTCAATAAATTATAATTGCACAACTAAGAACACATAAATCTATTATCCTTCTTTTCCATGCTATCAATATTTGCTTTTCTCTGATGTTCGCAAATTATGGATAGTACACAATGGCTTTATTCGATGTAACCCCTTTCCTTAAGTTTATCGAGTTCTTTAGTATGCCAGGGAATGAAATGTCTGAACCTACCAACAAAATCATAGGGTTTTTAAGAAATATGGGGTCAGTGTTCTTGTCTTAATGTCACTTTTTTCAGCATAACGAGTGAAGAAATTTGTAAAGACATAAAAATATCGCTACAGATTCACCNTGTCTTAATGTCACTTTTTTCAGCATAACGAGTGAAGAAATTTGTAAAGACATAAAAATATCGCTACAGATTCACCTTCAGCATTAAGTTTATTATCGAATGCAGACCCTTCCCTTTTACGCAACTCTTCAAGCTGAAACGAAATCCCATATACTCCAAAGAAACATAGGAAAACTCACTCAGATGTGACTTATAACCTGTATTATTTACGGAATAATCACAACACACATGACACAACGTCGTTTGGATTGTGACTATCAGGAGTATTGACGTGGGAGCATGTCATGCAAAAATATCCTTGCTTTTACCTTGATATGAATAAAACGGGAAATAACCGTTAAAATACACGTGCCATTGATACCAGGCACGATGGAAAAACACAACATTTAATATTTGCGAAACAATCTAATATGAAATCCTTACTGCCTGGTATAAAAGAGTTCAAGATCAGATCACGAATATAAGATTGTAAATAAGCATCAAATTTGTTTTGAACCATGGCATTTACGCCAGACACATCCTCATGTTTGCTAATAATGCCTTGCGCCCTTGGATGAAAACAAGCCCATGCCTATGCAAGTAAAAGTTCTAATCATCAGTCCTTCACCAGAGTTAAGATATTCTTTATTCCATTAAAATAAGGAGCAATAAATGAAAGCCCTATTCCCGACGCATCAATGTTTACAAGTTTTTTTTTAACACTGCGATAATCACCATCCCAGACAACCACGAAATGTGGAGGAGGATATCAGGCATCCTTTCTATTTTGATTGTTTCGCACCGACACAGGACCGAACACGATCAATTCTTCACACCATTCTCTCGACAGCAAGTGCACAGTTACCAGACAGCACGCCTCCCATCAAGGCGACCTAGGTTCGATTCCCGGTGGGGGGTCGTACCTGTATTTTCGCGCATGTGGGAAACGTGATTGTTGTCGTTGCCAACTATATTACCCGCGATGGNGGGGGTCGTACCTGTATTTTCGCGCATGTGGGAAACGTGATTGTTGTCGTTGCCAACTATATTACCCGCGATGGACTTGGCGGTGTTCGGCAGATTTTCTCGGGACACTTCACCTTTCCTTACCGACCTAAACGTCCTCAAGCGTTTCAACTGCTAAGCTATCTCTCAACTGAAAAGACACTGCTTCAATTGAAAAGAAATTACTGGTGTGAGTGGGTAGGCCAGGTCCCCTACAACGATATTTTTGTGCTTTAAGAAAATCGCTTAATACCAATGTGAATCAAAGCAGATCACTGACGAAGAGTAATCGGCGTGTGAAAATATTTCCATTTTATCAAGTCAGCTGTCGGAAACGTAGTTCAACCCAAACGTTTTCCTGTGAAATACACTGAGGAGCCAGAAAACTGGTATAGGCGTGCGTATGCAAGCAGCAGAGGTATGGGAGCAATCAGAGTAACGCGATGCGGTCGTCAGTGCCTATATAAGACAACAAGCGTCTGGCAAAGTTGCTAGATCGGTTATTGCTGCTACAATGGACGATTATAAAGATTTCAGTGAGTTTGAACATGGTGTTATAGTCAGCGCACGAGAGATGGGACACAGCATCTCCGAGGTAGCGATAAAATTTTGGTATTCGCGTACGACCATTTCACGAGTGTGCTGTGAATATCGGAAATCCGGTAAAACATAAATTCTTCGACATCGCTGGGCCGAAAAAAGATCGTGAACGAACGGGACAAACGACGACTGACGAGAATTATTAAACGTGACCGACGTGCAACCATTTCTCAAATTGACGCAGATTTCAATGCTGGGTCATCAACAAGTGCCAGCGTGTGAACTATTCAACGGACCATCATTGATGTGGGCTTTCGGAGCCGAAGGCCCACTCATGTACCGTTGTTGACTGCACGACACAAAGCTTTACGCTTTATGTCCACCAAAACCACCAATGGATTGTTGATGACTGGAAACACGTTCCTGGTCTGATGAGTCTCAATTCCAATTGTATCGGGCGAATGGACGTGTACGGGTATGGAGACATCCTCATGAATCCGTGAACCCTACATTTCAACAGGGAACAGATCAAGCTGGTGGAGTCACTGTCATGGTATGGGGCGTGTGCAGTTAGCGTGAAATGGGACCACTTATATATCTCTAGATACGACTCTGACAGGTGACAGATACGTAAGCATCCTGTCCAATCACCTGCACCTATTCATGTCCATTGTTCATTCCGACGGACGTGGACAATTCCATCAGGAGAATTGGACACCCCACACGTCGAGAGTAGCTATCGAGTGGCTCCAAGAACACTCTTCTGACTTTAGACACTTCCATTGGCCACCTTAATCACCAGACATGAACATTATTGAGCATATCTGAGATGCATTGCAACATGCTGTTCAGAAGAGATCTCCACCGCCTCGCACTCCTATGGATTTATGGACTGTCCTGCAGATTTCATGGTGTGAGTTGCCTCCTTCATACCTTCACACATTAGTCTAGACCATGCCACGTTCCTATTGCGGCACTTCTGCGGGCTCGCGGGGGCCCTACGCGATATCAGGCTGGTGTACCAATTTTTGTTGCTCTTCAGTGTATATTGAGGTTATAGGAGTTTGGCCGCAGAGAATTAGTCTCATCATCACTCAGAATGGAGAAGCAGTCGTCCATGGGAAGATATTTCCTCGATCATACAGAAAGAATATACAGTGGTTATATATATATTTAAAAAAAAAACGTGCGAATACCGTGAGAAAATCTTTATACACTGTTCACACCAGCAATACACCAGGGAAAATATAATAACAGAATATAACTTTGCTATCGCACTTTTTATTCGCCAATACTCATATTATATGGTAACATAACAACATTAGCATATTATAAGGTATTAAAATATATGTGCATATTCAATGTTAACTTAAAAATAAATAAATGCCTAAAGAATATTAAACTTTAATATAAATGTATTCTAGTACATAGGTGACGTTATTTTCTGGTATTATATTTTCTCCGGTCCCTAGCTGGTTTTAATGGAGACTAAGGGTTTTATCAGGGTGCCCCCCCCCCCCATTTTTTTAAATATACATAATACGTCTGTATATTATCACTTAATGAAACGGACAGATATCTTCCTATGGATGACCGCTCCTCCATTCTGAGTGTTGAGAGGGCTGATTCTTGGCCGACAAGTTCCTGGAACTTCGAAATTTTCGAATTGAAATCTGGGTTTTCGACATCTGGATAGAAAAAACGAAATTGTTTTTATATGCCAGTTACTCTTTCGTCAGTGATCTGTTTTGATAAACATTGGTAATTAGTGACTTTATTAAATCACAAAACATCGTAGTGGGCGGCCCACCCACTCACACTATTACAGTGTTTTCAGGGAACACCATGTGTTTTGATTTGAGAGAGAGCTAAACAGATGAAATGGGTGAGTACGTTTAGGTCGGTGAATAAGGTGAAGTGTCACAAGAATATCTGCCGGACATTGCCAAGTCCATCACGGGTGATACTGTTGGCAATGGCATCAATCACGTTTCCCACATGTGCGAAAATACAATTGCAACATCCGCCTAGCTCACCCTGATGGGAGGCGTGCGCTCTGGTAGCTGCGCAACTGTTGCCGAGAGGATGGTGCGAAGAATTCAGCGTGTCATGTCCTGTGTTGGTGCGAAATAATCTTTATAGAAAAGGTACCTGATCTCCACCACCACGTTTCGAGTTTCTCTTGGAAGGTGATGATCGCAGGGTTCTCAGAAAATTTGTAAATTATTTTGCATCAGGAATTCGGCTTGCATTTATTGCTGCCTTCATTTTANAAGCGTGTCATGTCCTGTGTTGGTGAGATATAGTCTTTATAGAAAAGGTACCTGATCTCCACCACCACGTTTCGAGTTTCTCTTGGAAGGTGATGATCGCAGGGTTCTCANCAGCGTGTCATGTCCTGTGTTGGTGCGAAATAATCTTTATAGAAAAGGTACCTGATCTCCACCACCACGTTTCGAGTTTCTCTTGGAAGGTGATGATCGCAGGGTTCTCAGAAAATTTGTAAATTATTTTGCATCAGGAATTCGGCTTGCATTTATTGCTGCCTTCATTTTAATGGAATAATAATTACTTTATCTCTGGTGAAGAACTGTGGTGAGATGTTGAGAACTTNGGCTGTGGAGAGATGTTGAGAACTTATAGTCGTGTAAGCATGAGCCGGATTTCACTCCTAGGGTGCAAGGCTTTATTAACAAACGTNAACTGTGGTGAGATGTTGAGAACTTATAGTCGTGTAAGCATGAGCCGGATTTCACTCCTAGGGTGCAAGGCTTTATTAACAAACGTGAGTTTGTGACTGAACGATATCAAAATGTTTCAAAACCGAGTTGATGCTTATTTACAATAATATGTTCATGATCTGAACTTTATCTTCGCTTTACCCGGCAGTAAGGTTTTGATATTAAATTTTTCCGTAAAAATTTCAAGTGATGTTGTTCCATAGATCTTGGTATCGACAGCAGTANTGCCTTCATTTTAATGGAATAATAATTACTTTATCTCTGGTGAAGAACTGTGGTGAGATGTTGAGAACTTATAGTTGTGTAAGCATGAGCCGGATTTCACTCCTAGGGTGCAAGGCTTTATTAACAAACGTGAGTTTGTGACTGAACGATATNGTGTAAGCATGAGCCGGATTTCACTCCTAGGGTGCAAGGCTTTATTAACAAACGTGAGTTTGTGACTGAACGATATCAAAATGTTTCAAAACCGAGTTGATGCTTATTTACAATAATATGTTCATGATCTGAACTTTATCTTCGCTTTACCCGGCAGTAAGGTTTTGATATTAAATTTTTCCGTAAAAATTTCAAGTGATGTTGTTCCATAGATCTTGGTATCGACAGCAGTAGTAATTCAACGATTATTTCCAGAGTCGATACATATCAGGGTTCATGAAAGGCTATTTTTGTTTGACATGCTCCCTCTTCAATGCCCCTGCTAATCACAATCGAAGCGATACTAGTTTGGTAGCTTACACGCCGGACTAATATAACACTTTTTAATGGTGCCTGNAAGCGATACTAGTTTGGTAGCTTACACGCCGGACTAATATAACACTTTTTAATGGTGCCTGCAACACTCAACAATAACTAACCACAAGTTGTAGACGATGAATATTGACTAATGTGAGGTATGAGTTTCGCAGTTTGATTAGCACCCCGGGTTTTCTAACTTTTTTAGTAATGTATGTTCACGAATTTCTGATACTGAGACGTGTTCATACGCAGCAGTAATGAATTTTTTAATTTTTATCTATGGAGAAGCATTGTGAAACGATATGAGCTCGAGATCCAAAACCATAAATAAAACCTAATTTTCCTTCGTCTTATAAAGAAGCTTAGAAAGTTTTCGAAAAATGTTGAAATGTTTGGAAACGAGAATGTGTTTTATTGTATATACATATAATTGACTGANTTAGAGAGTTTTCGAAAAATGTTGAAATGTTTGGAAACGAGAATGTGTTTTATTGTATATACATATAATTGACTGAAAAAAAGAAATGGGATTAAAGAATTCATAGCATAACAACATGGAGCCATGGAAACACGGAAAGTAAAAAAATGGTCTGAAACCAAATTATGGAATAGTGTTGCCCTTAGAGAATAACCATTTTAATATTAATTCTACTCCCCAAAGTGGGTAGGGATCATTCGTAAATTACGCTTCCCACTAATGAACAATATACTCTACGCCTACTGGGGACTGTTCACTCTCCCACAGACCTGAAGCACGTGACCTACCGACACACACTACACATTCNACTCTACGCCTACTGGGGACTGTTCACTCTCCCACAGACCTGAAGCACGTGACCTACCGACACACACTACACATTCAGAAACCAGCATATACAACGTGTTTCTACAACATGGGTACAAACATCCGCAGTGTGTTTCTGAGGAAAATATATTACTGGTATGAAAGTACCTCTTTTCTCGTCAAAAATCCTCATTAATTACCCATAACCTGTTTTGTGGTTTGCCTACCTGCTATTCAACATATCTTCTATTTTAAATGTTTAACATGAATTATCTCACAAATGTTTCACCCGAGTATGTTCCGACGAGACGACGTTTTTGTTCATTCTAATGCGGTAACTCACAGGATGTCTTTAAAAATTACGTAGAACCAATTGTTAACGAATTTTGATGGAAGGTTATGTGGCCAAAAGCCGTTTCCAAAAAGAGGGGGCAAAATAATATCAACCACGTTTATATAAAACCTTATTCACAGATTTGTTGCTTCACAAGTGTTTTCTGATATTTAGACTTACGGCTGGTGCTCACGGAAATAATAATTATTTTATATTCGTGGACATAACTTAGAGGTTCCAGCTCCTGGTATTACAAATGTTAGATCCCGTAGTTTTTGCACCAATCCATGTTACAATTACGAAGTGTGTGATTTTGAGACTTACAGATAAGGAAAAATGTAAACGTAGACTCAAAACTTAACAAGAGTGATTGATATAAACAAAATTTTTAATACATTTTTATATATTCTCAGGAAAATTAATTTTCAAAATGTCATAGACAGTTACAGATAAAAAATTATCTAAACAATATTTTAAACAATATTTGAAAATTGCGAAAATATTCCTAAGCGCCTAATCTGTCTATATAAATTCAAAGTGTTTGTATGTTATTTTATTAAGACTTAGTTCAATATGGCAAATTATTTATTTTGTATTTGCTACTAGTCTTAAAAACACTAAAATTATGGTTTTGACATATCTTTTGAAAACAAATGTGTTATCTTAAGAATGTTTTGTGGACAAAATTGTANAATTATGGTTTTGACATATCTTTTGAAAACAAATGTGTTATCTTAAGAATGTTTTGTGGACAAAATTGTACATTAAAGTAACTGTATTGAGATGCTTATATTTTAGTTTCCAAAAAACCACGGGTCGTTAAAAATTACAACGGTGAACTTACTCTCCTCGAGTTAGAATACCGTTAATCATTTGTGTGTTATTTCGGTGACGTCAGTCCAAGGAAAAACTATAGTATGTTTAATAACGGTAACCTTTGACGGCCAAAGGTGATAGCATATTGCATATTTAAGCTGTTGCTTTGAAATTTACACAAATAAAACTCTTTTATGCATTACTGCAATCGTGGAACTNATATTGCATATTTAAGCTGTTGCTTTGAAATTTACACAAATAAAACTCTTTTATGCATTACTGCAATCGTGGAACTATCTTGTTTGACTATTCTGTTTACAAGTTCTGACTTATCAAACATGACCGTTTTGTTTCGTCTCGCAGAATTTTAATAGTGCAGATTGAATAATATGTCATGTGCTTATTCATTGCAAAAACAAAGTAAATCATAAATAATTATTCCGTTGNATAGTGCAGATTGAATAATATGTCATGTGCTTATTCATTGCAAAAACAAAGTAAATCATAAATAATTATTCCGTTGTATATAATGCTCCATGACTACAATATTGCGCTGCATATTAATTGCTATTACAATTGAATTTTATTTGCATTTATAGTATTTGTTAGTCATATTTATGATAATAAACGCGCCTTTTCTAAATTCAGTTCACTCTCTCTGGATTTTCCTTCAAATTTAACTTGCAGATTATTCAGCTACAACAATATACAACAAAAAACGAACACAAATAAATTATTTCGAAATTAAATTGTAATTTTATTATATTTTGATAATTTGTTATTTTACAGATGCACATAAAACTTGCAAAGCATTTAAAAATTAGATTTTTATTACTGCCTCCTTTAAATAACGTATATATTAAATTCTAAATTTAAATATTAACGACTTATTCCTTTAGTAAAATATTTGGTGTTTTAAATAACAAAGGATCTGAATTTGGGTCTCAGGTAACGAATNTAGTAAAATATTTGGTGTTTTAAATAACAAAGGATCTGAATTTGGGTCTCAGGTAACGAATGGCCAGGAATTTTGTTACACAAATTTAGTTCAGTACACGATTGCCAGATTAAACAGCAGAAGAAGCGCATTACAAGAAGACATACAAATTAAGGTATTAAAGTGGAATGTAAAATGCCGAACACCGATACATTGGTAATCATANGACATACAAATTAAGGTATTAAAGTGGAATGTAAAATGCCGAACACCGATACATTGGTAATCATATGTTCTACTTCATTTCGCCATGTGTTGCAGTCTAGTTCTCTGTTACTAGCACTTATGTAGCGGCTGTTACCGTCCGAAACTTACGACGAGTAAAGCTTTATGGTCTAACACTTCTTGCAAAATATATCTTCACTCGCTGGTCACCTCAGATAAAACAAATTCAATCTTGTTTCGAAACAATCAGAAAGCAGATGAGAAAACAGCGGGAGTTATTATTTTATATAAATGTCATATGCGATATTTATATGGAAGATGTTTAAAAGGCAACACAAATATGCACGAATATAATTTTGTACCCTTGTGGAATGAATTGTTAAGAAATTAGACGGAGCCGTTGAAATTAAATTATACCACGAACCATAACATTATATTAAGGGAACAAAATCCNAGCTTTATGGTCTAACACTTCTTGCAAAATATATCTTCACTCGCTGGTCACCTCAGATAAAACAAATTCAATCTTCTTTCGAAACAATCAGAAAGCAGATGAGAAAACAGCGGGAGTTATTATTTTATATAAATGTCATATGCGATATTTATATGGAAGATGTTTAAAAGGCAACACAAATATGCACGAATATAATTTTGTACCCTTGTGGAATGAAGTGTTAAGAAATTAGACGGAGCCGTTGAAATTAAATTATACCACGAACCATAACATTATATTAAGGGAACAAAATCCNTGTTAAGAAATTAGACGGAGCCGTTGAAATTAAATTATACCACGAACCATAACATTATATTAAGGGAACAAAATCCAAATAACTGGTGTCAAATGTAACACTCTAAAATATTCTTTGTACTTTTACAAGAAAAATCCTTGGAAACCCAATTACCGGGAAAATCCNGTAACACTCTAAAATATTCTTTGTACTTTTACAAGAAAAATCCTTGGAAACCCAATTACCGGGAAAATCCTTTTTCAAACTACAAACAGTTTTATTCTAAGATCTGCAAAATATATATTTGTAATATTACAAATTCATCGGAACGTATTGGATATTGAGACATTTTTAAGAACTGTACATAATTAATTTTTTTCTTGTAAAAATAAATGTGGTAAATTATTAACCGCGAATAATAAAAAAACCATTCAAAATAGAATTTATAAAAAAAAAACTTTGCCAGCATAGTGACTAGAACCCACACTCCTTGTCTAACTACGTCACAAACCTTAACCATAAGACCAACTCAACTTGCTTCTGTAAATTTTATTTGTATATATTTTATGTACCTGCAAGTTGTACAAAATGTTAACCAAAACATTAACGTTTATGTTGCAGTGACGTAAAAATATTTATACCTACTTCTTCAAATAAGGAAGTAATATTATTAAGAATAATACATTTTGTTTCCATTACTACTCAAGAAGCGAGGCCGGGTAAGGCAGGAATCCGGCCAACTGCTATTACTAAATCAATGTTCACAAACAACGGCGACTGTAACGCAACAACCGAGAATGCAGGAATCTGCAGAAGTATGTACAATATCAGGGTCTGGCAAACACAGTGTGTTAGTGGTANGCAACAACCGAGAATGCAGGAATCTGCAGAAGTATGTACAATATCAGGGTCTGGCAAACACAGTGTGTTAGTGGTAATTTAATCAACATCTAACTGCAGTAACCCCGCCCAGGATACAAGGGAGAGCCAATAGGAATCAAGGATATCGAATAAGGTGGGTGAGAAGGAGAAGTGTGGTGGAGACGGCGGCTAAGGGCCGGGGTGTCAGTCGGCGTCGGTCCTCCCTGAATGGCGTCTCCGAGCGGCGGTTGGTGGTAAGTGTCTTACACTAGGGTGAGAGAGCGAGCCCGGAGCCCCTTATATCCTTGTCCTCCCATAACAGATTATCCTTTACACCTACCTCCATCCCTAGCCCCACCAGCTACATCACGCTGTAATTATTGCATGTTGAACCAGTACTGTTCCTCTTTAATTAATTAGTTGTACTAAATTAATTATTCTCCAACTTCCTTTCATGAACTGCGTGAACTATATTTTCTTTACGAAGTATAATAATTTACTGTATTCCATTTTAATAGTTTTGTGTAGCTAGGAAACAATAACCGTTTATTAGTCATATGGTCACGATTGATTGAAATTTTCGTTTTATTATCACTATTTGAATCATTTTGGGCGATTTACATTATTTCAATTTTGAGAATATTTTTCTTTTGGCACGCAACTTTACATAAAAACACCCATAGTTTTCACACAAACATCTGTATATGGTTTTACTGGGTTGAAAGTCCACCGTAATGCTGAAGCTCGTGGATACGGTCAATATACTACAAACAATTATTGACGTCTATTACAAACACAGCCCTTGCAGTTTTACAAATGAACAGTTTTACAAGATAAATCCTTGTATTTTTGTAAGCATCTTTAAAAATTACAGACAATTTCTCAGTAAAAATTATAATAGTTATTTACAGTGTATAGCAGATTTTAACACAAAAAGTGTACTTTATATACTACCTCTCTACACCACTGCGGTGGTTGGAACAAATGTAGGATATAATCATATTAANCAAAAAGTGTACTTTATATACTACCTCTCTACACCACTGCGGTGGTTGGAACAAATGTAGGATATAATCATATTAAGAGTACCAATTAAGCGGCATAGGTCCCCGCCATTTTGAAGTTACCCATTTTTGCTGTTTGTATACTTTAAATTGATTTAAGTGTTTCCTCGACACGGTACAAATAATTTATACTTCAATGTTTATCGAATTATTACTTCTGTATTACTGATATAAAGTTTCTTAATTTATAACTGCCAGGAAGACGTGATTTTTCTTTGCCAGCAATCCCATATTTTACGGAAACCAAGTAATAGCGACTTTAGAAAATGTAAGAAGATGTGCGCAATATCCTGTTGATCAGTAAGACTAATGAAACCCTTGTAATGCAGATAGCTGAGAAAATTCCCTTTATCCGAGATGTCGGGGACATTTCCGCCTTAAATTACGTTAGTCACGATTTTCAGGAAAGTATACTCTTAAATTTACGGGAGACATGATACTTAACTTTATCTTAGGGGAGTGATTCCGCCTCCCGGGCGCTGTTGACCAGATGTTTAACATACCTTATCCACGTTACGCTCGTTTTCCGAAGTCTTATTGTCCAGTAGTCTTTGCAGGTCACCAACCTGCAAATGTTAAAAAGGAAGTACAACTTTACTTTTATGTTATTACTTTCTTTTTGACATTGATTAAAGGGAATTGTATGCATATTAAAACTTTCATGTGTTTCGTTGGAACCTGTTGAAAGCTATTTAAAGTGGCCAAATCTATTTTTGCACATATTAGTATCGCCTTTGGTACATAGATTACCGAGGGAATTTTAACGCCATTTAATTCTTCACAGCTGCACAGTTGTCTCGAACAAATAGTTTAGCCAGTCTGTTTATCCTCAAGAGTAAATGCAACAAATACTGCCCACAATAACATGATATATTTCCGGTTGAATTAACCTATCGTAATTAATACTTACAAACCTTCATTTGGTCTGAACGTAACAAGAAATATGCCCTGATACTACTAGAGTACGAACCGTACAGTAAATATGGGGGAATGGAACAGTGCCAAGCCTTAATTTACTTTTAACAGATGGCGTTTAAAACTATTGTGCTTAAAAATTAGAGTAACAAAATGTTAAACTCATAAAAATTTTATTTATAGTATTTGTGGAAAATTTGTTGTGCTAGTAAAAACATTATTGTTTCAAAGTCCCACTATCAAAGTTGCTTTATAAAATACACTTATTGCATTGCTTTCTTTTCTATTTGAGTAAATAAAAGTAAAATGATTAACTTAAACAGAATCTTCCTGACTGTCACATATTAATTATCATATGACGCAGTACATGTAATTTAATGGGAAATACATTATAGGTAAACGGCAACCTCGTTATAGTTTGAGGAACACGCAAAGTTTAGTTAACATATATTCTTGACGCTTTTTTCAAATTCGTTGGTTTCTCTTTCATATTTATCTTGTAGTTCGTGAAATCCGCAAATGTTTAAAAGCACAATAAAGATATTAAAATTAAACTTCAAACACAATACATTTTTATTGCAATATAACTATGTGCTATTAGTTTAACAAAACTAAATATATTTACGTCTTCATTAATATTCAGATGCACTCCAAAAGGTAATTCATATATCGTGAGTAATATGGGTATTGAAAAAGTGTGAAGGGCAACGTTTTTAGGTTTTCCCATGAGATGAACAAATTTCCAGTGGATTTAGTGCTCCAAAAGTCATATTTACATCACTCCATAAAGACAAACACATTTAGGCTTTTAGGAATAGGGAAGTCATTTTTAAAACTACGTATTAAATAACGTTTTCCTCAAAATATATGCCTACACAAAAATGTTAGAAGAAATCTAATAACAAATGTAGGAATAACAAGTGGAATTTTAAAATCCTTTTGCCATGCGTTGTTTATGAGCGTAATGTAGTTTATTATTGTTGGACCGGTCGTATGTTTTTTCGTGAAATAGACAGTAGTTAATATGCAGCTGCTTGCTTCTCATGACAAATTAACAACTACAGTAATCTCAGAGAACAAGTTTACCTTCCTCCACACTTTACAAATGTAAATTTCTCACATTGAGGATTTGTAAATACTGGTTATGAAAAACTACAACACATTCACCAATTTGTTAATTTTTATGTGTTTTGATATATGTTTATGTATTAATTATGTCTGTAAGATTTAAAGTTCATGACAGACGTCACAACAAGTGTAGAATTCAGCAGGCAATTTAAAGTGGCGCAAGGAAGAGAGTTGCATAGTGGATACACGTGCTCTGTGTGGATACACCGTTAGTAGAATGGCACAGCTTAAAACACACCTGCTGTTTCGTATGTTTACTGGGATGATAAAGGAATTGAATCTACTTTTGCCCAACAAAGAGGCCTACAGTAAAATGGAACCGCATCATGCCAAAGGACCAACAGGAATTTTCATTCCACAGCAATTTCCACGTAAGGCGATGCGATCCGGTGTGATGAGACAGATATGTTACACAATCACTTTGCGCCTCTTACTGCCAAGTAGTGATTCTTAAAGACAAGAAGCCCCTCCCTTCACATGGACAGAAAACACTGTACCGTTTGAGGCGTTAAGAGATACATCATTATATTATACAAAAATCTACATTAATTAATTCAAGGATCTGGCTCTGGTTAATTAAAAGGCATTAAAATGAGATATTTAACCAGTTTTTGCAATGCCTTCAAGTATTTTAAAAAGTCAAATTTGTGACCAACATATTGATTTTTGCGATACGAACACCTTGAGTCCCTTGTTACTGATGAATTTTTATGTATGAATTTACCGTACTCAGAAAATCGCTATTAACAAAGGAAACCCTTGTAGTAATAATAAAAAAATATTTTATTCAAATAATGCTAATATATTAAGTCAGCTGCTTGCTTCAGTATTTTGTGAAACTGAGCATGCTTGTAAGCAGAACCAGATAAGGAGTTAATGGACTGGTGATTCATATTCTTGTTGTTTTACTTGTACCGATAGAAGAGAAATACATTGTTATCTTGTTACACAGACTGGATTAAAATAAACACAAGAATCACCTGTTTATAAGCACGGGTTACAGAAACCAAGATGTATAATGTTCCTNACATTGTTATCTTGTTACGCAGACTGGATTAAAATAAACACAAGAATCACCTGTTTATAAGCACGGGTTACAGAAACCAAGATGTATAATGTTCCTATTTCTCAATAGCAATGTACACAAAACACGTTGAAATAGACATTAAAAAGCAGTGTTCTCGTTTGTCGAATTAATCGTGGACTTGTTATAGACAGCCCGCAAGTTTGTTGCCAATATATCTCCCAATAATATGTTACTGGGACTCGATGTGTCAACTCCTGTTGTTTGATTTTAGAACTTGACCAACACACACTTGCAACACAGCACTTCACTTATCCACACAGGACACACATAGCCGCAGGTACTTTGGCTTGGTTCAGGAGGAAATTTGGGAAAAATCAGGATGTGATAGAAGGGTGTAAGAGAGCAGGTAAATATTTGAAACGAAATTTATTAACACTATTATAAAGAAGATAACACGTACAGAATGTTTATAATAAATAAAATATATACAATATAGTCAATGTTTTATTGTGCTAGTTGCGAAATATAAGCATTTTATTAATAAGGCATGTATAATTTTGGAATTATTTTCCTGTAGTCTTGTCCTGAAATACTAGTTAAGTGCTTAAGGGACTTATAATTAATTTACATTGTTCAGTTTGCAAGTAAAGTTTGTTTCATTTTATGTGGAATAAACGATATCTTTAAAGGTTATTTCCAATTAACTTAATGCAAACGTAAGTAACATAGTGTTGTAAGATAGTTTTAAGTATGGAAAAAATAAAGATAACGAATATCAACATATCGATTTTTAAAAATATATAAAATACAGAAATCTGTTTGGGTGTTTAGAATATAAGAATTATGCTATTTGTAATTCTGTGTAAGCAACATAGAGTGCGCGCAAGTGGCTGTCGAGGCCTACTCGTTCCTTTGTAATAGCACGACTACTTTATGTAATGCCTTCCTGTATTATATCCTGATACAATAGTGTGTTTACCATTTAGTTGCTTATTATATATAGATATTGTAACGTGCCGTATTTTACAAGGCAATTTACTGAGATGAAAGTAACAGGTGTACGTAAACCGCGCAACTAATGTGCTTGGAAAACACAGCGAATGTAACTCAATCCAGGAGCACGCAAAAACTTGAACGAGCGTACAAAGAGAAAATCACTGCTTGCGATAATACAAAAACAGTAAAGAATTGTACTTTTTAATTTATACTTTATGAACTAACATCACGAAAATTTGTAATAGCAAGAAACTAAAATTTTATATAAGTATTCCATATGCAAATTGTATCTAAATTAGACCAACAAACTTCGGCTGCATGTGAGTCAACAAAAAATAAGGTGAAAATATATACACGACACGTGGTCTTAAGTGAATCCTAAGGACGGTACTTATCTTTGAAGTTTGACCTGAAACACGATTGTATTACTTAGACTAGTGGAACACTAAGTGTGTGGATAATGTGTAAAGGTAATTGTGACATCTTGGTTGATACTCCATTTTTGAAAACCCTAGTATGCTGCAGCTTAAAGTAGATATTGTAAAAATGAAGATAGTAACCAATTATTATTTCCGCCAAAAAATTTTATGTCAGCGAGAGAAATGTGTTGTGATGTGTACAGATATTTGTTTCGTAATAAAATTTCCTGACACTCAATTTCCCATCTTAAATGTTTATGTAATATTTGTAATAAACTGGTGCTCCAGGTTATACTTAAAATATGTGTACCGCCCTTTAATTTTTGTGAATAACTTGCAGCAGAAATTTGTCAGTGTTAAGTAGACGCTTCCTGTATATATCTGCCATAGCCGTACGTACAGAGTTTAGAAAAGAATTGGGGAGGGGGAATGGGAAATGCCAACTTCCCTCTCCCCTTTTACTAGGCTAATCTTTGCTTCAGANTGGGGAGGGGGAATGGGAAATGCCAACTTCCCTCTCCCCTTTTACTAGGCTAATCTTTGCTTCAGATATTTTATATAAATTACGAATTTTGATACTGAACAGAAAAGTTATATTAAAAAGTTATTCGCCTTAATATTTTTTTAATAAACATAGTAGAGGTAAATTTATATAATTTTAACATAATTATTTGTAAATCATGAAAACAGCAGATTTTAATATTCACCACAAAGTTCTCCTGGACAAAGCAATAACTCTTCGAAACACAGATGTAGCCCTTAATGACAGGCACTGCTTGACTTTTATAACTTAACTGTTACTCAGAGAATCTAATAATTCTGAATAAAAATTAACTCTATATATCTTATTTAATGGCTATTTTGCTCTCGTAAGAATTTTTTGTTCAACTTCTCATAAAAAAAATTATTATCTCATTATTCTGCAGGCTATTCCAACTCGAATTCTGCAAAACTATCGTAATACACAAACGTATATAACTTTCACTATAAAAATTTTCTGGTAAACTTCCTAACTGTAATGGAAGTTTTTAACCTATACACTGTACGGAAATAATACCACACATTAAGCTGCAAATAAAGGAAGTTTAGATATTACACAAAGTTGTAATATTACCGACTCATTTTACTATTTCCTGAGCAAATGTAGGAACTCTGCAATGAATGTATAGGTTAACAAATTACTGTTCCCGCTTTCCCAATAAACGAATACACTGGTATTGTAAATTTTCGAATAATTTTAACAGTGTGTTCCTAAGTACTTGTGCACGAATTTCTGCTGTTTGTCTTAGTATTTAGACTATAATTTTCCTTCAGGGTTTTCTTTTTGGCAAAGCACAGTAACTTACTTCCTTCATAATTTCCTTGGGTAGGGAAAACCTCATGACGTGCATTAAAATTAACTCGTCTATCTTCTGCAGAGGCGGGCGAGAAATTATTTATATTACATGTACATTTTTTGCAACCTGTACATTTTTATACATTAAGTTGTCAGAAACGAATCTTCGAGCACTTGCATACATACTGCAATCGCCACACGAAGAGTTTCCTAACAGCAGAATATATGTTGAAAGTTTCCACTTGTAAATTTCGCATGCTTAAATATTACTGTGCATGTAAACTTCCTGCAAATAAATTATAACCACATATATGTTCAGGTATCCCATTTTATTGTCATAACATTGTTTGCTAAAGTACTAAAAAAACACAAATTTGAGTGATAAAAATGTTTTTAACCAGTGCATTGGTCTTAAGGTAGCAAGCGTCCTGTGCCCAGATGGGAAAGAAGAGCTTGATACCGAGATGCAAGTTTGTCCGTACAACATAATTATATCCGTATACATTTATTGTACATAAATCTTTAAGCACATTAACTGAGTAGTTATACTGTTAGTAGACGTGTGTCTGTTTCCTTCGTGTGAAGGTTGCAGTGTTTCCCCTACAAAATAAATTATTATTCAAAAATTTACTCAGTTCAAGTCAGAGTGTTCTCAGCATCAATTTCTGCAATTCGTTATTGCCAGTAAAGACACGCACGAACACAAACATTTGCCGCCATTAAGAAAACGATAATAATTACCCTAACTTTTATCTGTTTGTGTGCCAATAAAGGAACGATAATATGACAGCGTGTCAATCAGTGTATTGCTCAGTGTAATGTTAGACAATGGTTTGTTTTGACCATCAGTAAAACAATTATTTGTGTCAAGTACAGTTGGAAGTGGGCCTATCTGGCACCAGTGAAACGCAGTGCACTCTAAGAACTTAGTATGATTAATGACCAGTAATCACCCATAAATAACCAATAAATGACCCATAAAGACACATATTTGACACATAATGACTTATAAATGATACACAAATAACCCATGAAAGACACATGACCATAATGGCCCATAAATTATTCTCAAAGACCCATAAGTACCCATATGTTTAAGCGATTGGTGTAAGGGGGCAAATATAACACAATATTCGACTCGCTCACATCTGCAAATACTAGTGTAAACATCCTTTCATGAATAAAATATTCAACCCTTGTTGCGACGGGAAAAACTAAGACATTATTGAACATTAAAATAAATAATAATGTTTTATACACATGCGCAGGAAAATAAATTAAGGTAGCAGAAAACAGGCCACTCATTACCGAAATAGGGAAAAAAATTGCCAGGTAACAAACTTATGATAATACACTTCGTATTCCTTACATTGCTACATATTTATATATCCGAATCGAATACCGAGGTGTAAAAAACCTTAGTAATTTAAGTTTTAAGGTTGTATTAATATTTAACCCTCAGATCAAACATCTATGTTCACAAACCAAAAACCTGACTGTTAAAAAAATTATAATACGTTTTTTCCTTTTTTTTTTAATTTACAGAGTACAGGTCATAATATCAGAGCTAAATACCGATTCTAAAATAGTCTCTAGTTTATTGCGTAACAGCAGAGACACACACCCACNTCATAATATCAGAGCTAAATACCGATTCTAAAATAGTCTCTAGTTTATTGCGTAACAGCAGAGACACACACCCACATTGGTAATGTCTCATCCCACGCATGCCAGTGTTTCTCTTAGACTATGACTGCTATGCAAAAGCTTTGCAGTCTTCCGAGAGCTAAATCACCCATTATCGGTGTTCACTTTTTTGACATATTTACGCTCCTTCATCATGCACAGAAAGAGTTATAATGCTTGCTAGCATACTCGCGCTATATCAGTACTTCGTGATGCCATAAAAAAGGAGCAAAATCTAGTTTAATGCACGTTTATAAAAAATAGATTCACAAAATTATATATAAAATACTCATGTTCACGAACATAAGGTTTGTTATCCTTGAAAAACTAAAAAAAAAAAATTCTGGCTGTAAGAGAGACTACTCTGGTCAGAAAGCCAACTTCAATATGCATAATTATGAAGATTTGGACACATCAGTTCAGCCTACCCATCGAAAACGGCATCCCAGGTCCATTTTGCAACGATGACCTCTTCCACCTGTGTCACATAAGAAGGGGACTGCAGTGGCTAGAGCTCTCGTTTCCAATCACGAGTACGCATACAGCATCCTTTCCTTTGTACACACATTTTCGAACAGGAGGTTCACATTAACACCAGCCCATT
The DNA here is from genome assembly GCA_002778355.1 of Clitarchus hookeri. Classification (NCBI taxonomy): domain Eukaryota; kingdom Metazoa; phylum Arthropoda; class Insecta; order Phasmatodea; family Phasmatidae; genus Clitarchus; species Clitarchus hookeri. The sequence continues at coordinate 80,907 of NQII01006097.1, forward strand.
CTTAACTTGTCCTCTTCCACCCCAAACACAGCGAGACAAGGTCGATTCCTGGCAGTGTCGCTCCCAGTTTTTCTCAATTTCATTACTCATAAACATTATGTCCTTAGTTTGTTAGTTGGTCAAACAAAACTTAGGCGAATTAAACTACCCGACAAAGACATAACAATTTACATTGAACTTTATTCCCCAAGGCCCCTGTCTCGTTCAATTTTTTTTTCTTACAGACCCTTGAATTCGATTTTTTACACCACTGAAANGCCCCTGTCTCGTTCAATTTTTTTTTCTTACAGACCCTTGAATTCGATTTTTTACACCACTGAAATAAATTATTTCAGTATAGCAGCAGGATAAGGTTCAATAAATTATATTTGCACAACTAAGAGCACATAAATCTATTAACATACTGTTTCCATGCGTTCAATCTTTGCATTTCTCTGATGTTTGCAGGTGATGGATAGTACAAAATGGCTTCAGTCGATGTAACACCCTTCCTTAAGATCTCCGATGATTAAAGATATATCTTTAGTGTGCAAGTTAATCAAATATCTGAGTCTATCAACATGTTCATTGGGGTATTCAAGAAATATGTAGTTGGTGTTCTTGTCTTCATGTCACTGTTTTAGCATAGCCAGTGACGAGATGTGTGAAGAATAAAAAAAAATCGCTACAGATTCACCGTCAACAATGTCTTCATTATCGTATGCATGTCCTTTCCCTTTTACGCAACTTCTAGAGCAGGAATGAAATCCCATATACTCTGAAGAAATTCAGGTAAAATTACTACATTAACCTGTTTTTTTTTACGTAATATTCACAACACACAGTGCGCAGCGTCGCTTCGATTGTGATTAGCAGAGTTATTGACGAGGAAGCATGTCCTTCAAAAATATTATCACATTGTCCTTAATAAGAACCGACTCTGAAAAAAACCTGTAAAATACTGACACAATCTGCGTCCCTATATTTTTATTCGTCAGAAGACACGCTCTGGAAAAACTCGCAGGCGGACGACCGCAATAAATACTAAGGGTTTTGCAGGCGTGCCGGAAGAATGACGCCAGGAAGGTGCAACCGCACCTCGCAGCTGCAAAGGCGTGCTACCAAATGTTCCTTCACGTGCAGACGATATCCGGGGACAGTGGAAGGAACACGTACCCCGAACCAAGAGGCCGCCCAAGTGTTCCCGCAGGTGCAGAACGGAATAATAAACCTCCAGGACAGAATCAAGGGGCGACGCCGGGCCGACTACGGACCTCAGGAGCAGCGGCCACGTGTTTTACGACTCAGGGGGACGCGGGAAGCACCCCGGCCACGTGCAGAGATGGTGCAAGTTGAATATGGCGATCGAGGCTACAAAGCCGCGAGGTAGAGGCAGGAAACGGATCAGTCAGTCGGAGGACTTCAAGTGAGAGAGCAGAGCGGAGCAGGCGGGAAGAGGCTGAGAAAACGGCAGTCGGCCGCCGGGAATCGTGGAGCGCGGAGTGGATCCGAGACGAGATGCCAACGGCAGTCGGCCATCGTCAACCGAGCAGTGCTGAGTGGCACCTAAAGGAGGAGTTCGAGTCCAGGCGTCGAGATGCCCACCAAGTGCCGGAGCGGTCCCAGGTCGCCAGCCGAGAGAAGACCAGCGCCTCAAGCCAGATAAGTAGAGTCATACAGGAAGTGTGAAAAATCTTGCCCCCTTTCCCCGGCGCAAATCGCCGTGTCAAGCAATATGTAGCCTACGTAACTAAAGGGAAGGGGAAGGTTGTCTTGTGTGTACATGTAAAAGTGACCCTGTTAAGCATTAATAAAACCGATTAATGGTTACCAGCAAGGAATGTGAATTTATTGGTAGATTGGATGTAGGGACAACAGCGACGACATATTCTTCCTCCCTAACACTGAGGGCTAGCATCAAGTGCTGGTGCCTCACGCCGAGTGCATATTCAATACATACTATACGTCATAGCAATAAAGGGGTTTCAATTTCGGCGCCCAACTTAAGGGACATGATGAAGTCTGTATAGACGGAGGCAAGAACAATCTAAGTACCCGGGAGAAAAGAGAGCTAGCCCCTACCAAGCAGCTGGCACATTCACGACTTCGGAGGCTCATAAAATTATTCCTCGTGGCGCCCTTACCGACAGTATAACTGAGAAGGGAACGAGGTAATAAACCATACGAGAATGGCAGGCGGCAAACGTGCGCGGAGTTTAGAAGAAAGGCAGAGGGCGAAGAACCAGGAAGAAGGGGACGAGATGTGGACAAAGTCATCCCCAATTAACACACAAACGCATATCGAAAGCAGGGGGGAAACGAGGGAGCAGTGCAGAGCCCCGCGATGCCAAGATATGGGAATATACATAGTACAGAGCCGCAATTGCCCGCGGCGGCAATGAAATCAATGTATACGCTGGCCAGATGTTTTCCGGCCGACACAAGGAACAGGGTACCAGTGCCTTGATTGTCAGGAGCCACAGACACAGTGCGACCTCCTGAATTGCCCGGGTAACAACACGCGTCTGACTTGGTGCGCTACCTGTACACAGGTATTCCACAACCTATGTATAGTGTGGCCCGAAGGGGCCACGGGCACGAGAGGCTGGGTATACCAGTGCAGGGGATGCCAGAAACGGAAAAACCGGGAGCTCCCTTCAAACGCGGACCAAACCCGGGGCACCCGGACAGAGGGTGGACAAGGAATAGTGGAGGAAATGGTCCTGCCGGAGTTTGCAGGAAGACCCCACGAAGATCCGGAACGATTCATACAGAATTGCGAACACGAGTTCCAGACAGGGGGTGTCCCCAGGAAGCGGTGGGTGCAGAAGGAACGCCTACAATTGAAACAAGCCGCCCTGAGCTGGTGGGACAGGTATGGGGAGTTTATAAAGACATGGGAACAATTCGCTGCCCGACTGAGCAGTAAGTTCACAGGAGAAGAGGTGATAACTGGGTTACGAACCCCAGTTCTACACCCAGCAACAACAGAAAGAAGAGGAAGTAGAAATCCTTATTAGAAGGAAGGCGCAAATGTACGCACGCATTGCGCCAGAAGGAACGGAAGCGGAGGGAGTGTGGATAATTACAAGACTATTCATACCAGCCCTAAGGAGTGTTCTTCATCACCCTCGGGCCACAGGGATAGAGAAACTCGTAGACAGGGCGAGGGAGGCGGAGATCGATTACCAGGAGATGCGGCCAGTAAGGGTTGGGACCCGCCTACCCATGCACCCTCCTGTCGGCGGCCCCGAGCGGGCAATACAGAATAACTGACCCGACAAAAGCGAAAATAAGGGCCTGCCCCAGTGCTGGTATTGTCCAGGGAGGCACCTTCACCGTGGATGCCCCACCACAAAAGCCTGGGTAGCTGCAGAAAAGGAATGAGCCGCCCGAAATGCCCCCCTGGGAACAGGGAAGACGACTCCCCAGGGGCGAGAAGTGGGTAACGCTCTCGCCGGGACCACAAGACACCCTGGTTCCCCGGCGTAAATAAAAGGGTGAGGCAAATATACACTGTCGGCGACCCGGAATCGACCATGCAAGACCCTCGGATAGAAGCCCGGATCAATGGACACGCCGTTAAGGCAATCTTAGACACCGCTGCAGCCAGAATTTTTATCAGAAGCCAGCTGCTGACGCCAGAACAAAGGAAAGCGATGCAGAAGGACGCCCGATGCGTCCAAATGGCCCAGATAGAATCCCGACTGACAATAGAGGGAAAAATCACCTTGCCAGTATACACAGGGGTAGAAACAGTAGCAACGGAGTTCTTCTGTGCCCCCAGTTAGTGGAAGAAGTAATCCTCGGGCAACCATGGCTGTCGAGCCAAGGCTGTATAATCGACTGCGGGCAAAATCGATAATACCTGGGCAGGAGGGACAGAATGGCCATAAACTGGGAGGCTCCCTTAAAAACGGAAGGACCAAGAGATATATCCGATAAGGAAGTGAACCACCAGCTCCCGACCAGCTGCGGGCGTTAGTACGAATAATAAACACCCATGTGGCGATATCCAGAAACACCGGCCGATTAAAACAGACCACAGCCATCCAACACAAAATCCGGGTAAAGGATGCACGCCCCATATACTGCCGCCCAGGTAACCCATTGGCCCACCGCCGACAGATCATCCTCGACCAGGTGGCCGAAATGAAATAACAGGGGATAGTGGAGCCGACTGACTCCCCATACAATGCCAGGGTGGTGCTCGTACCCAAGAAATTTGGGGAACTTCGAATCTGTGTGGACTATCAAGCTCTGAAGGACATTACACGCCCGATAGCCCCACCTGCGATAAAAATCGCAAATATGCTCCACAACCTAGGGGACGTGCGTATATTCTCCACACTGGACATGCGCAATGGATACTGCCAAATCCCAGTGCACCCAGAGTCCCGTAAATATACTGTGTTTACCACCCCAGAGGGCGAAACACTGTCGTTCCGAGTAATGCCCTTCGGCTTAAAGAACGCACCGGCTACATTCCTGTGGTTGATGTTAGCCATAGTACTGACTGGCTACAGCAGCCAATTTTGCCTGGCATATCTGGATGATGTCATTGTGTATTCCAGCACATGGGAGGAGCACTAGGTACACCTGCGCAAGGTGCTGGAACTGTTCGAGGTCCACGGTCTGACATGCCGGCTGGAGAAGTGTAACTTCGGCAAAACTCAGGTCGAGTATCTAGGGCACATATTTCCCCCGAAGGGAATTACCCAAAAGCCGAAAAAGTGCGGGAGATCTAAGACGCCAGGGTGCTGACAAACCTGAGACAATTGAGGTGGTTCCTGGGACTGTGTAATTGGCTCTGCGACTTCATCGAGGATGTCGCCCCTCTTATGGCTNGTTCCTGGGACTGTGTAATTGGCTCTGCGACTTCATCGAGGATGTCGCCCCTCTTATGGCTCCCCTCAACGAGCTTCTACCAAAAACGGCTCGCTGGAGGTGGATCGACCAATATGAAAGGGCCTTCCAAGAACTTAAGGCGCGGTATAGCGGCATAAGCATGTTATATCGCACTATGCCCGGGTTACCACTAATCCTGCAGACGGACACAAGCGGAACCGGAATGGGGGCGGTTCTGTATCAGGAACAGCCACAGCACCCACAACGAATAATCGCATACGCCAGCACTATGCTCAAGGAGGCCGAAAGGAGTTACCACAGTAACAAGCAGGAGTGCTTGGCAGTGATTTGGGCAGTCCGCAAGTACCGCTAATATTTAGAGGACAGGCCCTTCGTCCTCCTGACCGACAGCAAGGCCCTCACTTGACTAAGAACCAAGAGCAGCGAGAGGGCCAAATTGGGGCGGTGGGCGTTGTTCCTGATGGAGTTCTCTTTCACAATAGAGCATTGCGCAGGGTCTACCAACGAGCTACCCGACGCCTTGTCCCGCCAACCACAAGGATCAGACCAGAACAGAGGGGCAGACGACTGGGACAGTATGCTTCCCCCCTCCCCGTTGCAGCCTCCAAAGTCAGGGCACATGCGGCTGCAGCTAATTAAGTTCCGGGAGAACAAGGAACTGCTACAAGCCCTACAGCAGGCCGATTCCGCGCTACTGGGGCTAATGGACCGACACCCCGACCGATATGAGATAAGAGGCAGCGTAGTCTGGGCAAGGACCCACCCACAAGAAGATCAGTGGAAGGTCTGGGTCCCCAAACAGTTACGACCCAGCCTCTGCGGGCACCATCACGACTTTCCCCACGCAGCACAACCCTGGTTTCAAGAAACATAAAGGGCCCTGACCGCTCAATACACCTGGCATGGAGTCGCGCGGGAAGTCAGCGAGTACGTCGCCAGGTGCCAAACGTGCTGTGCAAACAAGGCATACCCGGTTCCAAAGACGCAGTATACGCCCATCTGACCTAAGACTCCGTGGACGCACATCGCCGCGAATATTATGGGCCCCTATCCTAGGACACGCCGGGGAAAATGGTACCTGCTCGTCGTAACAGTCTAGTTCTCCCGTGGACGGAAGCATTCTCTGTGCCGAATAGGGAAGCAGGCACAATTATCTGACAAATGGGCGGGAGGTTTTTCCCAGGTGGGAGTTCCCAAAGTGCGTCCTAACCGACAACGGCTCCCAAATCACCGGCACAAAATGGGGGAAGGCATGTGAAGCATTGGAAGCAGAAAGCTGGACGACGCCCGCATACTACCCCCAGACCAACCCCGCTGAACGCCGGAACCAGGAGCTGAAAAATAACATGCGCGTCCGGATGGGCGACAAACATGCAGAATGGGACATGCGTATCCCCGAGATCCTGTACACACTGCGGCGCCAGCACAATGACGCCCTAGGCACTTCGCCAAACCAACTTATACTCGGGTACAATCTCTGCCACCCAGGAGAATGGCAGTGGGAGACCGAGGCGACAGAGCTGCCCGGCCCTGAAGCCATAAGGAAAGCGGCTATCTGAAGAACGGGCGTGGCACGGAGAAAACAACAGAGGTACATCCGAGGCAAACACCCGGAACCAACCCGCGACGGACACCACCTACCCGAAGGTCAGCATGTATTATTGCGGAATCATCCTCTGAGCAGGGCCAGTGAAAAATACTGTCCAGGATTCGCGCCGAAATGGGAGGGACTGTACATCATAGCAGGGCGCCAAGGGAATGTGTACTGGGCGGAAGATTAAATGGGAAAAATGTGGAAGGTAGCGATGGACCAGATATGCCCTATACCCAAGCCCCTCACCCAGGACCCCAGAAAAGTCAAACGGGACTGCCCAGAGGAAGCCAGCAGTATTCTACTTGCGCACAGGACAAGCAGTAAGAACAGGGGCGAAGGGGCAATGGACGGGCAACAGACTGCGCAGCGGCGGCAGCTAGGGGGTGGGGGGCAATCCCACACCTGAGTGACGCCCTGGCGACGAGGCCACAGGAGCAAGGAACCATTGACGGACGGCCGGGATAGGTAAGGAGGCGTGAGGGAGCAAAGGACGGCGGTGAGCGGACGAAAGAGGAGCAGGTACTACGCGAACAAGGGGAAAAAGAGGCCGGAACCAGCGAGGGAGAACGGGAAGAGGAGATATGGCGAGAGAACAAGGGAGGGCCGGAAGCGTACGCGGAGAGAGGGAGGGACGGAGGAGAGAGGCCGGACGGAAGAAAAGATGGCTTCCAGGCACGAACGAACAGGGAGGAGAGAGAGAGANGAGGGACGGAGGAGAGAGGCCGGACGGAAGAAAAGATGGCTTCCAGGCACGAACGAACAGGGAGGAGAGAGAGAGAGAATTCAACCATGGCGTAATTGCCGGGCCCGGAGAAACGCAAGTGAAGAATATCAAAGACGCCCACNGAGAGAGAGAGAATTCAACCATGGCGTAATTGCCGGGCCCGGAGAAACGCAAGTGAAGAATATCAAAGACGCCCACTACAGTTGAACACCGATGGAGAATCGAACCCGGGAGCAGAGGAGGTACCAAAGGGAAATGCGCCCACCGCACCGATGGGCGGCGCCCAGACGCCTAAAGGCAAGAGATCTCCTCTGCCGCCACCTGTTGCCACGGATGCAGAGCCTGGGGCGGACGGGACAAAGATCGCCGCGCCTATAGGCCCCGCGCAGCCGAGGGGCCTAACTGACGGGATCACGTCGGACGAGTCCATAAGGGTCCAACCATGGCGCCAGTGCTGCGAGGGGGAGAGGCACCATTTCTNGATCACGTCGGACGAGTCCATAAGGGTCCAACCATGGCGCCAGTGCTGCGAGGGGGAGAGGCACCATTTCTACAGGGATCGCTGCGCCTATAGGCCCCGTGCAGCCCAGAGGCCTAGCTGAAGATCCTGGGGACAGACTCTGTGCAGCGCAAGTAAGAGTGTGTACCATGTGTCGCCCGCTGAGAAAAACCAGGGCGCGAAGCCCCATCAGACACAGAAATAAGTGCAACGTATAATAATATATCTTTAATATTTTTATTACTTTTTGTTTACCATTGTGGGTATATTGTTTACCAGTGTTTACCATGGGTAAGTTATGTGCAAAGCAGGGTGTAAATATGTGTTAGAATTAGAGAGGCAGGCCATCGGCCCTCGTAAGTGATTTCTTTTTTATAAGTCACGCATAGCGGGGTCGGAGGAGATAAGAATGGGTGTGTTTACTTCACCACCAGAGCCAGAAATTGTGGATGACTGGTCGATAAATGTGGGAATGTTAAAGTTAAATACAAGAATTTTGAAAAAGTTACAGGTTTTTGTGTTGCAATAACATTAATAATTTTTAATTGCCAAAGTTTGGTTAAGAAGCTTTAAGTTGTTGGTTCGTGACACGAAGAAAGTTCTGAGGATGAATATATAAAAAGTTTACTCCTTTTGGTGATTGTAATTTTCATATACGAGTTACTGGAGGTATCTAGTATTTAAAGTGTTACGGGAAAAAGCTGTTTGCTAAATATAGTGTAGAGAACCATATTGGAGTTATTTAATTTCGTAATTGTAATGGTTTATGACGTTGACTGCATTTTATAATACGCTTTTGTTGTATGAGTGGGCTGCTAAAACGAGTGTTTAAGTTTTTGGGTGTGAAAAACACCGCGGGTGACGAATATATTTTGTGTAATGACGCTTAGGGCAAGTATTAATGGTTTTAATTAGTCGTTTTTATATTTGTGTTAAGTATTACTACTGAAAAAGTCCGTAGGTTAGTATATATAGCTTGACAACGAGTAAGATTTAGTAATTTTGAATCAACGAGGTGAGAGGGCCGGGAGTGGCCGATGCTACGGCCAATGACTAGGCTCCCGCAGCCGCACAAGATGGCCACGCTGACGTGTATGACACGAGACACATGGTGATTACATTGTTAATAGTTATCGTATAATGTTAGCATGTAGGGAGATTGTGGATAATTTGTTTGATTGAGTGGTAGTGTGTAAGAAAATTGTGACTATTGTTTGATAAGTGTTAGTGTGTAAGGTGTAATTCATGACAATTGTATGAAGTGATGAGACAACCCCCCACCCCTGAGAATCAGGAGCAGGTAGAGATTTTTCTCCCAGGGCTTAACGGCCTTCGATGTTATTTACAAATTGTAAGAGGATGTGAAACCTCACAAACTTGTTTGTGACGCAGAAGCCATAACTGCCCCTAATAGCCCTACAGAGTCAGACAGGGAGTCCAGGGCAGTAGCATGAGGGGAGGAGGGCCACGCGACAGAGTAGTGGAGAGGGAGGGGAGACCGCCCCCAGCGGTCTCACGACCTACCGACAACCCGGAAGCCATTCCAGAACGAGCCACTGACGCAACGGCTGGTGGGGAACTTGATGCGTCCCGGGTCCCGAAAGACAGTTTATTCGTCAGAAGACATGCTCTGGCGAAATGCACAGGCGGACGACCGCAATAAATACTAAGGGTTTTGCGGACATGCCGAAAGAATGACGCCAGGTAGGCGCAACTGCGCCTCGCAGCTGCAAAGGCATGCTACCAAATGTTCCTTCACGTGCAGACGATATCCGGGGACAGCGGAAGGAACACGTACGCCGAACCAAGAGGCCGCCCAAGTGTTCCCGAACGTGCAGAACAGAACAGTAAACCTCCAGGACAGAATCAACGGGCGACACNCTGCAAAGGCATGCTACCAAATGTTCCTTCACGTGCAGACGATATCCGGGGACAGCGGAAGGAACACGTACGCCGAACCAAGAGGCCGCCCAAGTGTTCCCGAACGTGCAGAACAGAACAGTAAACCTCCAGGACAGAATCAAGGGGCGACACCGGGCCGACTGCGGACCACAGGAGCAGCGGCCACGTGTTTTACGACTCAGGGGGACGCGGCAAGCACCCCGGCCACGTGCAGAGATGGTGCAAGTTGAATATGGCAATCGAGCCTACAAAACCGCGAGGAAGAGGCAGGAAACGGATCAGTCAGTCGGAGGACGTCAAGCGAGAGAGCGGAGCGTAGCAGGCGGGAAGAGGCTGAGAAAATGGCAGTCGGCCACCGGGAATCGTGGAGCGCGGAGTGGATCCGAGACTAGACGCCAACGGCAGTCGGCCGTCGTCAACCGAGCAGTGCTGAGTGGCGCCGAAAGGAGGAGTTCGAGTCCAGGCGTCGAGACGCCCACCAAGTACCGGAGTGGTCCCAGGTCACCAGCCGAGAGAAGACCAGCGCCTCAAGCCAGATAAGTAGAGTCATACAGGAAGTGTGAAGAATCTTGGCCCCCCCCCCCCCGCTACGGCGCAAATCGCAGCGTCAAGCAATACGTAGCCTACGTAACTAAAGGGAAGGGGAAAGTTGTCTCGTGTGTACATGTAAAAGTGACCCTCTTAAGCATAAATAAAACTGACTCATGGTAACCCACAAGGAAGGTGAATTTATTGGTAGATTGGATGTAGGGACAACAGCGTCGACATATTCCTCCGCCCTAACACTGAGGGCTGGCATCAAGTGCTGGCGCCTCACGCCGAGAGCAGCCTCAATACCTACTATACGCCATAGCAATATGGGGTATCAATACTACTGCCATCGATACCAAGCACGATGGAAAAACATAACTTTAAATATTTATGAAAAAATTTAGTTTGAAAATTTTNCTACTGCCATCGATACCAAGCACGATGGAAAAACATAACTTTAAATATTTATGAAAAAATTTAGTTTGAAAATTTTATTGCCGAGTATTATGGAGATCAAGATCAGATCATAAATGTATTATTACTCTTCGTCAGTGATCTGATTTGATAAGCATTGGAATTTAGCGATTATCTTAAAGCACATAAACATCGTGGTGGGTGGCCCACCCTCTCACACAAGTACATTGTTTTCAGGGGACACCNATTATCTTAAAGCACATAAACATCGTGGTGGGTGGCCCACCCTCTCACACAAGTACATTGTTTTCAGGGGACACCTTTTTTTTTTAGTTGAGAGATAGAACTTAGAAGCTGAAATGTGTGAGGACGTTTAGGTTGGTGAAGATAATGAAGTGTCCCGAGAAAATCTGATGGACAAGGCCAAGTCCATCGCGGGTGTTACTGTTGGCAACGGCATCAATCACGTTTTCCACATGAGCGAAAATACAGCTGCGACCTCCGCCGGGAATTGAACCAACCTCGCCTTTGATGGGAGGCATGTGCAAGTGTTGTCGAGAGAATGGTGTGAAATATTAAGCGTGTCCTGTCCTGTTTCGTTGTCAAACTATCATTATATAAAGGCTGCCTCATTCCCATCGCCACATTCATTTAATTCTCTGGGTTGGTGATTATCGTGAGTGTTCATAGAAATGTTGGTAAATATTTATGCATCAGGAATAGAGCTNTAATTCTCTGGGTTGGTGATTATCGTGAGTGTTCATAGAAATGTTGGTAAATATTTATGCATCAGGAATAGAGCTAGCATTTATTGCTGCCGTCATTTAAATTGAATAAATAATTACTCTATCTCTGGTGAAGGACTGGGTTGCGACATTGAGAATTTATAGTTGTGTAAGCATGAGATCAATTTCACCGTAGGGGAAAATGCATTATTAACAAACACAAGGATGTGCCTGACCGTAATCGCCATGGTATAAAACCAATTTGATGGATATTTANAAATGCATTATTAACAAACACAAGGATGTGCCTGACCGTAATCGCCATGGTATAAAACCAATTTGATGGATATTTAAAATTATGTATTCAATATCTGATCTTTATGTCTGTTATATTCACCAATAANTATAAAACCAATTTGATGGATATTTAAAATTATGTATTCAATATCTGATCTTTATGTCTGTTATATTCACCAATAAGGTTTTCATATTAGATTTTTCCGTAAATATTCAAAGTGCTGATTTTCCATTGAGATTGGTATTGGCAGCAGTACTACTTTAACGATAATTTCCCGAGTCGATACATATCAGGGTTAATGGTAGGCTATTTTTGGTTAACATTATCTCTCTTCATTGCACCCGCTAATCACAATCGAAGCGATGCTAGTTTGGGGGCTTACACGCAGGACTAAATTTAACACTAAGTAAATATTGCCTGCAACACTCAACAATTACTAACGACAAGTTGTAGATGATGAATAGTGACACTAAAGTGTGATATGAGTTTCACAGTTTGATTACCGAACCAAGTTTTGTAATATTTTTAGTGATGTATGTCCGTGAATTTCTGACTCTGAGACGTGTTCATACACAACAGTAATACAATTTAAGCTATTCTTTATGGAGAAGCATGGTTAAGATATATGAGCTCGAGATCCAAAACCATAAATAATACACAATTTTCCTTCGAATAATTAGCAAGTTTAGACAGTTTTCGAAAGAGGTTGGAATTTTTATAAACGTGGATGTGTTCTATTGTATATACATATAATTTACTGAAAAAAATGAAGTTGAAATTTATAATTTATAGCGTCACACCATGGAGCAATGGAATTGAGAAAATTAAAAAAAAAAAGTTCTGAATCCTAAATATGGNATAATTTATAGCGTCACACCATGGAGCAATGGAATTGAGAAAATTAAAAAAAAAAAGTTCTGAATCCTAAATATGGAATAGGGTTGCCCTAAGCAAATAAACATTTTAATATTTATTCTACTTCCCAAAGAGAGTAGGGATCACTTATGTATTACACTTCTCACAAATGAATAATAATGGAATACACTTCTACTGTGGACCGTCCATTCCTCCACAGACCTGAAGCAAGCGACCAACGCACACACTACACATTTTGAAATCAGCATATGCAACGTGTTTCTAAAACATGATGACAAACTCCGCCAGTGTGTTTTTGAGGAATTTATAAGACTAATATGAAAGTCCCTTTTTTCTCGTCTAACGATGCTCCTGAAAAATCATCATTTCAATTACCTTACTCCGTGTTGTACTATGCCTAGCTGATATTCAACATATCTTCTGTTTTGAATGTTCAACATGGAATATCTCACCAATGGTTCACCTGAGTATGTTCCGGCAACACGTCGTTTTTGTAATTTCAGACGTGCTCACGAACAGGATGTCTTTAAAGATTGCGTAGAACGAATTTATAATGACGTTTGGTGGAACGTTTTGTGGCCAACACCCATTTCCAAAAAGAAGGGGGATAATATTAACAACCACGTTTATATAAAACACAATTCACAAATTTGTTGCTTCCCAAGTTTTTTTTCTGATATTTAGGCTTATGATAATGTTAACTTAAAATAAACTTTTATAACACATTTTTAGTTAAATTTTTGGAACTAACAATAAAAGTACCTTTTCCAAATTCTGTTCACCCTCTCTAAATTTTACCTCAAATTTCACTTGCAAGATCATCCAACTACAAAAATATACAACAGAAAACAACACATACAAATTATTTTGAAAATAATCCTCTTAAATAACAATATATTTTATTACTTTGTTATTTTACAGATAAACAGAAAGCTTGCAAATACATTTAATAAAATGAAATTTATTGCTAAATGCTTTAAATAAAATATAAATTAAATTCAATGTATTTATAGCTAAGACTTAGTCATTTGGTAAAATATTTGGTGTTTTAAATAACAAAGATTTTAAATTTGGGTCTCAGGTAACGTATGGTCAGGTATTTGGTTACACAACTTTAGTTCAGTACACGATTGCCAGTTTACACAGCAGACGAAGGGTATTACAAGTAGACATACAAAATAATATTTTAAAGTGTAATGTACATGCCGAACACCGATACATTGGTAATGATAAATTATAGTTCATCTACCCATGAGTTGCAGTCTAGTTCTTTGTTACTAGCACTTGTTTAGCGCTTGTTACCGTCCGGAACTCACGTGGAATTGTGCCTCATGGTCTTACACTTCTTGCAGAATATATTTTCACTCGCTGGTTACCTCTGATAACACAAATGGAATCTCGTATCAAAACGAGCCAAAAAGCAGATGAGAAAACAAAGGGAGTTCTTCAGTTTTACATGAATATGGACACGAAGAAAAATACATCATCCTAACATGACACAACATGTTTCTGACAGACGTAAAAATGATTATAAATATTTTTATGGAAATGAGAGGAAAAAAAGAATGTTCCATATTTACATATAAATATATAATATGCGTTATATTATGTGTACCTTTTACAAAATTGTCTTTGTTTAATATACACAAATAGAATTTTGTACCCCTGTGGAATAAAGTGTAAAGCACTTAGACGGAGCTGTAGATATTATATGATAATGCCCACCTTAACTTTCACAGTTACAGAATACTCAAACGGAAATTAAGATAGTAAAATCAAAATGACTGGTGTCAAACATAAAAAAAAAGTCGTAGTTTAATAAGAGAAATCCTTGGAAACCCATTTACCAAAAAATTCCTTTGTTAAACTACAAACGATTTTGTTCTAAAATCAGTAAATCATATAGTTGTAATTTTACAAATGATAGCCTTTTATTACCTAATTATATCTTACATTATTGAGAACTGTACATCATTTTATTGGTTTGCTTGTTGAAAATAAATGTGATAAATAAATACCGCGAATGATTAAAAAAAAAATTTCTAAACATAATTTATAAGAGGTAAATTAAACTTAGCCAGCACGGTCTGATCATGTGTGTGGGTATCAGATTGATGACGTGTTGTAATTGGTCAAGACCCACTTAACTCACGTCTGTGGTGTTTATTTATATATTAATTATACCTGCAAGTATGTACGACATGTTAACCAGAACATTACCGTTTCTATCGCAGTTATGTATCTCTATTTATCCCTACATTTCAAATAATTAAGTTATTTTATTAAGAAAAAATACATTTTGTTTCGATTACTACTCAAGAAGCGAGGCCGGGTAAGGCAGGAATGCGACTAACTACTGTAACTAAAACAATGTTCACAAACAACGGCGACTCGAATGCAACAACTAAGAATGCAGGAATCTGCAGAAGTATGTACAATATCTGNACAACTAAGAATGCAGGAATCTGCAGAAGTATGTACAATATCTGGGTCTGGCAAACACGGTGTGGTAGTGGCAATTTCGTCAACATCTAACTATTAGTAACCCCAGCCAGGGTACAAGGGAGAGCCAATAGGAATCAAGGATATCGGAGAAGGTGGACGAGAAGGAGAAGTGTGATGGAGACGGCGGCTAAGGGCCGGGGTGTCAGTCGGCGTCGGTCCTCCCTGAACGGCGTCTCCGAGCGGCGATTGGTGGTAAGTGTCTTACACTAGGGTGAGAGAGCGAGCCCAGAGCCCCTTATATCCTTGTCCTCCCATAACAGATTGTCCTTNTAAGTGTCTTACACTAGGGTGAGAGAGCGAGCCCAGAGCCCCTTATATCCTTGTCCTCCCATAACAGATTGTCCTTCACCCCTACCTCCATCCCTAGCACTACTAACTACATCACGCTGTAATTATTGCAAGTTGAATGAGTAATGTTCCTCTTTAATTAATTAGTTGTACTTAATTAATTATTCCCCGACTTCCTTTCATGAACTGCATGAACCATATTTCCTTATTAAGCATTACAATTTTATGTATTTCATTTTAAGAGTTCCCTGTAGCTAGGAAACATTATAAAAATAATGAGTATTATGGTAAAGATTTATTGAAATTGTCGATTTCTTATGATTTATTGAAATTTGTTGGGTGTTTTACTTTTTTAAGTTTAAAATAATTTTTCTTTTTGCACGTTACTACACATTACATCACCCATAATTTACGCACAAACACCTGTATATGGTTTTACGTAGTTGAGTGTGCGCCTTTATGCTGAAGCTCGTGGATACGGGTCNGGTGTTTTACTTTTTTAAGTTTAAAATAATTTTTCTTTTTGCACGTTACTACACATTACATCACCCATAGTTTACGCACAAACACCTGTATATGGTTTTACGTAGTTGAGTGTGCGCCTTTATGCTGAAGCTCGTGGATACGGGTCNTTTACGCACAAACACCTGTATATGGTTTTACGTAGTTGAGTGTGCGCCTTTATGCTGAAGCTCGTGGATACGGGTCAGTATTGCACAAACATGTCTTGTCGACTAATACAAACACAGCTCTTGTTGTTTTCAAACGAGTAGTTGTACAAGAGATATCTTTGTGTTCTTACAAGCATTTGCAATATTTACATGCAATTTATCTGTAAATATTAAATTTTTTTTTACAGTTTAAAGCAGATTCTATCACAACATTTATATTATACGTACCAACTCTCTAGATTACTGCGCCCATTGAATGAAATATAGGATGGAGACATATATATTAGGAGAAATAATTAAGTTCTATATGTCCCTTTCAGCTTGGATATATAAATTTTTTTCCGTAGGTATAATTTAAAATAGTTTAACGATCTTTTTGGCACGGCAGAGCATATAGCTTCTTTATGGTTTAGCGCATTGTTACATCGTTGTACCGATATTGAAATAATTTATTTATATCTGCCAGGAAGTCGTTATTTTTCATTGTCTGTGATCTCATATGTTACAGAAACCAAGTAACAGTGAGACTTAAGAAACTGTTCGAAACTGAACACAGTATCCTGTTGATCTGTAAGCCTAATAAAAATCATGTATTGCAGATAACTCATAAAATTCCAGTTATCCGAGAANCTGTAAGCCTAATAAAAATCATGTATTGCAGATAACTCATAAAATTCCAGTTATCCGAGAAGTCGGGGACTTTACCGCCTTAAAGAATCTTACAACCACGATATTCAGAACAGACATTCTTTTAATTTTTCGGTAGGCATGGCACTTTAATTTAACTTAGGGGAGTTTTTCCGCCTCTCGGGTGCTGTTGACCAGATGTTTAACATACCTTATGCACGTNACTTTAATTTAACTTAGGGGAGTTTTTCCGCCTCTCGGGTGCTGTTGACCAGATGTTTAACATACCTTATGCACGTTAAGTTAGTTTTCCGAAGTCTTATTGTCCAGTTGTCTTTGTAGGTCGCCAACCTGCAAATGTTAAACAGGAAAAGCCAATTAACTATTATGGTATAACTTGCAAAATGTTATTATAAAACTATTTATATACATATTAAAACCTCCATGTGTTTAGTTGAAAACGTTTGAAAGCTATTTGAAGTGACCGAAACTATTTTTGCACATATTAATATCGCCTTTGGTATAGAGTTCGCCGAGGAATTTTAACGCAGTATGATTCTTCACAGAGGCAGAGTTGTCTTAATCAAATAGTTTAGGCAGTTTGTTTATCCTCAGTAGTAAATGCAGCAAATACTGCCCACCATAACACTTTATATTTCCGGTTGAATTAACCGAACGTTATTATTAATTCCAAACCTTCATTTGGTCTGAATGTAACATGAAATATACCTTATCCTGCCTTAAAGCTACTAGAGTACGAACCATACAGTAAATATGGGGCAAAGAAACAGCGCCAATTGTTAATTTACCATTAACACATGGCATTTAAACTGTTATGTTTACGAATTACATCTACAAACTGTTAAACTCATAAAAACTCAATTTATATTGCTAGCGGAAAATTATTTATGCTATTATAAACATAACTATTTTCAAGGCCAGTATCGAAGTTTCTTTATAAAATGCATTAATTACACTTCTTTCTTTTCTCTTTAAGTATATAAAGTGCCAAATGTAAAAGTTAAAGAGAATCTTCCTGACTGTCACATAAACTATTATTATATTACGTAGTGTATGTAATATAATGGAAAATACATCANAAAGAGAATCTTCCTGACTGTCACATAAACTATTATTATATTACGTAGTGTATGTAATATAATGGAAAATACATCATAAGTAAACGGTAAACTCGTTTTAGTTTGAGGAACACGCAAAGTCATATTTAATATTTATTCATGAAGTTCTCTTCAAATTCGTTGTTTTCTTTCTCATGTTTAGCTTGAAGATCGTAAATCTGCAAATGTTAAAAGCACAATGAAGATAATAGAAATTTAATCACAAAAAATATAAATTGCAATCCCAACTATGTGCTATCACTTTTACAAAACAAAATATATTTATGGCTACATTAATTATCGGATGCACTCCACAGATGCACTCCACAAGGTAATTCATATATCGTGAGTTATATGGGTATTGAAAAAGTGTAAAGGGCAACGTTTCTAGGTTTTCCCATGAGGTGAACAAATTTCCAGTGGATTTAGTGCTCCAAAAGTCACATTTACAAGACCCTACAAAGACAAGCAAATTTAGGGCTAGAGATAAAGGGAAATAATAAAAAAAAACCTATTAAATAACTTTTTGCCTCAAAATATATGCCTACACAAAAATGTCAGAAGAAATCTGAAAACAAATGTAGGAATAAAATGTAAATTTGTGACAGTGAGTATTTGTAATTACTTAAGTATATCAATCAAACTTATTTACATTTGCAGATATCAGGTTAAGAATAACCACAACACATTAATTTTGACTAATTTTCGTTATTTATTATTTAAAGTATTGTCTTGCCCAGTGATGAAATATATGTAAGATTTTAAAATTTTATATGACAATATAACATAGATTAATAAAATATGAAACAAACGGAAACAGTTGTAGTGGTTTCAAAGAACGATTAGTTTTTATGTCTTCTGATACATGTTCATTGATATATAATGTTAGTAAGAATTCATGACAGTCGTTTCGACATGTGTAGAATTCTGCACGCAATTTAATATGGCGCGTGGAAGAGAGTTGCACAGTGGCTACATGTGTTCTCTGTGGACACACCATTAGTAGCATGGCGCAGCTGAAAACACACCTTCTGTTTCGTATGGTTACTAGGATGAGAAGGATACTGAATCCTACTTTGCACAACAAAGAGACCTACAGTAAAAAGGCACCGCATCATGCCAATGGACCAACAATAATCTTCATTCCGCAGCAATTTCCACGTAAGGCGATGCGATCCGGTGTGATGAGACAGATGTGTTACACAACCACCTTGCGTCTCTTACTGCCAAGTAGTGATTCTTAAAGACAAGAAGCCCCTCCCTATACAGGGACAGAAAACGCTGTACTGTTTGTGGCGTCAAGAGTTAGATAATAATATTATACAAAAATCTACATTCATAAATTCATGGGTCTTGTTCTGGCTAATTACATGTTTTAAAATGTAATACATATATAAACATTTTATTCAATGCATTCAAGTACTTATAAAACTTCAAATTTGTTACCAACATGTTGATTTTCGCGATACGAACACCTTTATTCATTTGTTACTGATGTATTATTAAGTTTGAAATTACTGTATTCAGCAAATCGCCATTAATAAATCAACCATGTGTAGTAAATGAAAAAATATTATTATTCGAATGATGCTTATATATTAAGTCAGCTGCTTGCTTCAGTATTTTGTGAAGCTGAGCATTCTGGTAGACAGAGCCAAATAAGGTATTAATGGACTGGTGATTCATATTCTTGTTGTATTAGTTGTAACGATAGAAGAGAAATACATTGTTATCTTGTTACGCAGATTAAATTCAAATGAACACATTATCGACTGTTTATAAGCGCCCATTACTCAAACGTTGATGTAAAATGTTCAAGATTCTCAAGTTCAAGGTACACAGTTTACTTTAAAAAAGACATAAAAAGGCAGTGTTCTTTTTGTCACATTGATCGTGGACTTGTTATAGTCAGTCCGCAATTCTGTCGCCCATATCTCGCACAAATATGTTACTGGGACTCGATGTGTCAGCGCCTGTTTTTTAATTTTAGAACTTGAACAACACACACTTGCAACACAGCACTTCACTAATCCTTACAGGACACACACAGCTGCAGATACTTTGGCTTGTCTCATGAGGAAATTTTGAAATATCTGGATGTGTTAGACGGGTGTAAGAGAGGAGGTATATATTTGAAACGAAATTTATAAAAACTGTTCTAAAGACAAAAACATGGACAGAAATTTTATAATATATAAAATATATATACAATATAGTGAATGTTTAAATGTGTATGTTTCGAAATATAAACATTTTATTTATTTGGCACATATAATTTGGCAATTATTTTCCTTTTTTTAGGCTGTAAAGATATTCTAGTTGAGAGCTTAAGGGACAAAGCATTAATTTAAATTATTTAGGTTACAAATAAAATCCGTTTCATTGCATGTGGAATATACGATTTTATTAAATGTCATCTTCAATTCACTTAATGGAAACGTAAGTAACACGATGTTGAAGTTAGTTTTCGAGTATGGAGAAAAATTGAGATAATGAATATCAACAAATCGATTTTAAAAATATTTAAAATGTCAGAAATTTTTTTGGGTGATCCAGAGGGAAGACTTATGCGATTTAGAATCCTGTGTAAGCCAATAGAGTGCCCGCAAGTGGCTGTCGAGGCCTACTCGTTCCTCTGTAATAGCACGACTACTTAATGTAATGCCTTCCTGTATTATATCCCAATACAATAGTTTGTTTACCATTTAGTTGCTTATTATATATAGATATTGTGACGTGCCATATTGTACAAGGCAGTTTACTGAGATGAAAGTAACAGATGTACGTAAACAACGCAACTAATGTGCTTGCAAAACACAGCGAATATAACTAAATCCAGGAGCATGCGAAAACTTAGCGAGCGTGAAAGGAGATAATTACTTCTTTCAAGAATACAAAAACAGTGAAGAATTATATTTTTTTATTTTAACTTTATAATATAGGATCACAAAAATTTGTAATAGCAATAAACTAATATTTAAACAAAGTTTCCCATATACAAGATGCATCTAAATTAGACCAACTAACTTCGGCTGCAAGTCAGTTACGAAAAAAATGAAGTGAAAGATTTACACGACACGTGGTCTACAGTCAATCCTAAGGACGTTACTTATCTTTGAAGTTGGACCTGAAACACGAGAGCATTACTTATACTGGTGGAACACTGAGTGTTTGGATAATGTGTAATGGTAATTGTGACATATGTGTTGTTACTCCAATTTTTAAATCCTTATTATGCTACAGTTTTATGGAGAGATTTTCGAAATGAAGTTAGGAACCGTAATTATTTCCGCGATAATATTTTATTTCAGCAACAGAAATGTGTTGTGATGTGTACAGATCTTTGTTCAGTTATAAATTATCTAGACACTCAATTTCCCATCTTTAATTTATATTTAATATTTGTAAAATCTGGTGTTCCAGGTTCAACTTCAAATGTGTGTACCACCCTTAAGATTCAGTTTAAACCATTAGTTGCGCATATGTTTTCTCCTTACATTTTTGTGACTAATCCGCTGCCGAAGTTTGTCAGTCTTAATAAGATGCTTCCTGTATATTTCTGCACAGCTGTACGTACAGGATTGGGGGGAAAAGGTGCCAGGAGGGGGAGAATGAGATATGCCAAACCCTTTTCAAGAATTAACTTTGTTACAGAAATTTTATATTATTTGGGTTTTGATACTGAACAGCAATGTTATATTCAAAGTTATTCACCTTACATTGAGTTAGAATAAATATAATAGACGTTAATTGTTATAATTCTAACATGTTGATGAGTAAAACATAAAACCTGCAGATTTTAATATTCACTACAAAGTTCCCCCGGCCACAGCGATGACTCCTGCATACACAACTGCAGCCGGATATGACAGGCACTTTTATAACTTTTCTGTCATTCATATGATCTTATTAATACCATATAAATATTTACTGTGCGTCTCTTATTTAACGACTATTTTACATATGTAGAACGTTTGGTCTAACTTCTTTAAAAAATATTTATTTACTAATTATTCAGCAGGCTATTGCAATTCGAATTCTGCAAAACCATCGTATTAAACAGAAGTACATACTTTTACTTTTATTATTTTCTGGTTAGCTTCCTAAACTGTAATATAAGTTTTAAAACTATAATCTATACGGAAATAATACCACTTATCAAGTTACAAAAAAAAAATTATCATTGTTCTTATACAAAGTTGGGAAGTTACCTACGCATTTGACTCTTTCCTGAACAAATTTAGGAACAATACAATGAATGTATAGGTGATCAAATTGCTGTTCCCGCTTAATTACTAAACTATTACACTGGTATGGTAATAATAAATTGTGTGTAAGCACTTATGCACGAATTTCGGATGCTTTTATTAGTATTCTGACTATAATTTTCCTTCTGAGTCGTCTTTCAGCAACTTATTTCTCTTCACAATTTCCTTGGGCAGGCAATACCTCGTGACGTGCATTAAAATAAACTCAACCAATTTCCTGGCCGAAAAATGATTAACATTAAATGTACATTATTGCATCATGTACATTTTTGTTCATTAGGTTTTAAAAAACGAATCTTCGAGCATATCTAAGCATTTCTTTTATACAAATAGAATTTATTAGCACTGCTTTATTCATGCCTAGTATCTGATGAACTCACATGCCAATAATTTAAACCAAAGCCATTATACAATATTGACATTATCTGAAGACCCACACGACCAACCAGAACATAAACCAATTTATTCTGTGAATGAGCTCTCACAATAGATGCGCAGTAATCAAAGCCGGGAGATAGAAAACATTTTAAACCATAACAAAGAAGCACACCACAATCCAACAGCATAGATAAGTTACGTCAAAGAAGGCTTCTTAATAATTTAATAGGATTTAAATTTACATAACTCCGTAAGTTATTANTTCATTAGGTTTTAAAAAACGAATCTTCGAGCATATCTAAGCATTTCTTTTATACAAATAGAATTTCTTAGCACTACTTTATTCATGCCTAGTATCTGATGAACTCACATGCCAATAATNTTTCTTTTATACAAATAGAATTTCTTAGCACTACTTTATTCATGCCTAGTATCTGATGAACTCACATGCCAATAAATTAAACCAAAGCCATTATACAATATTGACATTATCTGAAGACCCACACGACCAACCAGAACATAAACACATTTATTCTAGAATGAACTCTCACAATAGATACGCAGCAATCAAAGCCGGGAGATAGAAAATATTTTAAACCAAAACAAGGTAGAACACCACAATCAAACAACATAGATAAGTTACGTCAAAGAAGGCTTCTTAATAATTTAATAGGATTTAAATTTACATAACTCCGTAAGTTATTACAGGTAAGCATCCTACATTTAGCTACCGTTTTCCCCAAGTAACCAGATTATTATGATACTAATAATGACACTAGATATATAAGCCTCTAACAGCCACTGTAAAAAAAAATTTTTCTGATTAAAAGGGGTTATAAATACTGATCATAAGACAATTCAATAAAACTTATAAATATGAAANTTCTGATTAAAAGGGGTTATAAATACTGATCATAAGACAATTCAATAAAACTTATAAATATGAAATTTTTATTAATGTTCTAATACAATGAAGTATTTAAGCACAACTTTACCTAATCGTAAGATTACTATCCTTTTAAACGAATTTTTGTTGTCTAAATGATAGATATCTAAAATAGGTTTATAATTATTGGCTTGTTTCCTTACCGTGTGGTTTTTATTGTGAAGCTGGTTTTTCAGATCTTCGTTTTCTTGGGTAAGTGCNTTCCTTACCGTGTGGTTTTTATTGTGAAGCTGGTTTTTCAGATCTTCGTTTTCTTGGGTAAGTGCCTCTACCTTTAAAGAACAATTAGATGTCATGTAATAATAACAGTTAAACGCAAAACTAAAAATACACGATTGAAAATGGGCATTATTTTGCCTGTAGCGTACAATTCTGGAAAGGTTGGGCGTCTCTATAAGTACGTACCAAAAAACAACTATCAAATAACATTTTGAATATTGCTGTGTTTTNTGGAAAGGTTGGGCGTCTCTATAAGTACGTACCAAAAAACAACTATCAAATAACATTTTGAATATTGCTGTGTTTTTACAAGTCACTGATATAGACGCATACAAATACTTTCAGAATATACAATAACTGGAAGCACTGTAACTGACATTAATTATGTACACAGTTTATCATCTTACTAAATAAATACATTTCTTATAACATAAAATATTTATATAACGGGCGTCCTTTATAACCTTTGAAGAGTCGCAAAGACAAACAAAACAAATACGATGACCATAGTCCCTCTGTGTATCATATCTGTTATTGGGACAGCGCTAGTAAGTTCGTAGTGACGTCAAAGGTAGCGCCAAGTATGGTCTTATTATTAATTGGAGAGAATTTAGGACGTAGCCTGCATTCTCGTGCCATCACTCGCGCCCTGGTATGCGGCTTCTTACCACTCAGTTCAAACAACACTGCAGAAATAAAGTAAGCTTTTTGCGGGATTAAGACACAAATAAATGCTAAACAAGATAATCTATGTCTCCAGATTTTTGGAAGCAAAATACACAAAACATAATTAACGCNACACAAATAAATGCTAAACAAGATAATCTATGTCTCCAGATTTTTGGAAGCAAAATACACAAAACATAATTAACGCCATTCTACACTACGACGTTGGAAATTTAAAAACCTTTTGTCAAGCGGTCTTAAAACATAATAGAATCTTGATGTATTTCTACAGAAATTAAGCGTACATTTGAGTCACAGAAATACACTGCTGGACAAAAAACTAACGCTCACAGTATGCATCGGATGCATCTGAGACTTTAAGGAAGTTATGATTAATATTGGTAATACACATTATCACAAAAAATTGCAGCGGGACAATTAGATATGGATCTGTGGTACGCTATCCGGTCATCTTCAATA
>NQII01006098.1:7438-51718 GCA_002778355.1 Clitarchus hookeri
TGTGTGTGTGTATATATATATATATATATATATATATATATATATATATATATATATGTTGTGTCCGTTTGTTCGGACGCTTATAACTCCCGAAAAAATCAACCAAATTTTCATTCTGTTTTTTTTATAAACCTTCCTTTCGTTCCCACGAGTGTTTGTACACCTTTATTTTTTATCTGTTTTACCTGCAAAGGTACTAAAATCGGCAAAAAGCTCATTTCTACCATACTTTCGCGTTAGGAAGCGCCGTTTTTGACAGCTGTCTGTTTAAACATTTCAGTTTGTTGTTCTCAATGTTTTTTTTACGTGTCTACATATACTTATTTCAACTAATTTCACAGAAATGAACAGAACCAAAATCTTTTATGCCACAGCAACGCGTGGCCGGGCAAGCTAGTAACATGTAAAATTTACAAATCACGTTTAAATTATAACTCGCATAGCATGCAAATAAATTAGATATCAAAATGTGATAAGGAAACTGCTGTTTCCTAAGCTTCTCTGGTGACAGTTTGTAAAAGTTCTGCTGTGGACTTGGCGATTGTAGAATGTGGATCTGAATGCGTGACAGCGGCGTCGTTCAAGTTGGGATGGGTTTTACAGCCGCAAGCACGTGACCACCGCCTCCACCACAAATATCCTCGCCATTTTCGTTTTAGTGATTATATAGATATAGGCTGTTCACGGTCAGTTGAGCACTTTTCAAATATACCACTGGAAAATGTCACTCCCGTACTGCACACTGACTGGAAAGTAGTCCCGTGTCTTGACGTTGAATTAAAAGTCTAAACATTATTGTGAATACTAATTGATTTTTAATTTATGTAAGTGCAAGAATTTACAAACTTATAAAAACGAAACTTCGTGTGGGGAGTGCACCCAGGGCAAGGCGACACCCACCTAATGACGGTCTTTCCAGCTGGGACCCGTAGGTGACCGTCATCCCCGGGCATGACAGGAAATGAAACCCTAGAATGGAGCGGCGCTGGAATGCAAAGTACCCCGAGAAAATCCGCCGGCAAGCGGCATCGTCCAGCACGATTCCCACATGCGAAGGTGTGGGAGTGAACCCGCCGGGGATCGAGCCCGGATCGCCGTGGTGGGAGGCGAGCGCCCTGGACACTACGCCACCGCTGCCCTTTCTTTATTATTTTTACATGTTCACTTGTCCGACGCATTAATAAAGTGATCAGGCCAATGGCAACGTTGCATTTACATACGGCGGAGGAATACACAATGTGCATACAAGTAGATCATAGACAGGACTTTCAAAAGTGCTCAGTTTACCATGAAACAGCATTTAACACGATATTGATTCATTTATTATGTTACAATAGTAGTATTTATAGTAAAGAAATTAATATTTATTTCAAAATAAGTTTGCAATGTGGAATATAAAATCTATCGAGATGACGCGTAGGTTATGAAGATACACATCTCGCACAAGTTCGCCGTGCTCAGTCGGGCCAGCTGGTTTTGTCGAAAAGATTACTGGACGAGACGTCTTTCAGAGCTCCGCAACTACGATTAACCTTTATGACTTGGCGATTTATTTCTGTGGACGCAGTATTTACGCAACACTAATCAAGGACACTGTTTCTAGCTGGCTCGTCTCTTCGCTGTCTACGGACATCTAACGCGCCATGTTCCAAACTATAAACTGTCAGCTTGAAGGCCCATCGCTGCTTAAATAGACTAGCTAGCCCGATCTAGAAGGTACCCCGCACCCCTAGTAACGCTGAGAGAGGCAAGGGTTATGACCAGAACATTATTGCAGCGATAACCCCAGACATTCAATCTCCTTAAAGACAGAGGGCGGCACAAGTCCCGATAGGCTTATCGCAGCAGCACAGGTGAAAGGCAAATATTTATAAATCTCCGCGCACTCCTCAGGTTACCAGTAATGCCATTGACGCACTGCTCCGTATGCTTGAGCGGGCCGGGGCGAGGGAAGCTATGCAGACCAGCAACATGTAACACTGGCCCCTCCTCAAGTCTGTTCGTCCCGACAGACTCTGCTACATCCGGACCTTCGTAGAGTGCCAGTCGGTCGACGTGGGCAACCTTAGGCTTCGCCCGAGAACCTTGGTGACGAATCCGAAAGACCACAGCATTGATCATTTTCAGAATACTGTAGAGGCCTTTCCAACATTTATGTAGCTTAGGACTGTACCTTTTTCACCTCTGTGGGTTATNATTTTCAGAATACTGTAGAGGCCTTTCCAACATTTATGTAGCTTAGGACTGTACCTTTTTCACCTCTGTGGGTTATACATCCACGCCAGTTATCCTTCTTGAAATAGGCCTACTTCGCCCCGCATTCTCCTGTCATACCGCGTCTTCAACCTGTCACTATTTATTCTGAGGTGCTGTGGAGCAAAATATATATGCCAACTAGACTGTGATGTTATTCACTGGCATAATATACGGTAACAGCTTCCTCTTCTTTCGGTCGGCCAAACAGCAGGTCACTAGGAAGGCGTAGCTCTCTTTCAAACAGCATCCTTGATGGTGTTATCCTTGTGGAGTCGTGAATAATTACCGAGAGGTGAACAAGGGGAAACAATGGCATGCTTTAATTCCAGTCCTTTTGATTGTCTGCCACAAAGATCGACAGGTACTGCGCAAGAGTGTGGTTAAGCCTCTCGAGCATTTCATCGGACTGAGATGTAAGGCTCTAGTCCTAGTCTTTTTCATCCCCAGAATCTTTGCTACCTCCTGGAACACCACAGCTTCAAAGATTCTTACCTGTTCGGAATGGAGTTCTAGTGGCACACCAAACCTCGGAACGACATGCTCTAAGAGTGTATCAGCCACAGTATGTGGTGCTTCCTGGTTCGGGAGGGGAATGACCTCAGGCCACTTAGTAAAGTAATCATAGGCCACCAGTAGATACTGTGGCAGGCAAAGGGCCTAGAATATCTACTGCCATCCTCTTGAATAGGGCTCCAACATTTTGTTTCTGGAGGTGACCTTTTCCCCTGGTTATTGGTCCCTTTCTGGTAGTGAAGATGTCGCACATTCAGTACCACTTCTCAACATCCTCCTGGCAATGAAGCCAGTAGAATCCCAGTCTAACTCNGTGAAGATGTCGCACATTCAGTACCACTTCTCAACATCCTCCTGGCAATGAAGCCAGTAGAATCCCAGTCTAACTCTGTTGAGAGTCTTATTAACACAAAAGAGGCCCCTGGGTGCAGTATTATGCAGTTCCTTTAAGACTACAGGAGTCCAGAATTCTGGAAGGACCAACTGTATGAGTGTGTGTTTCCCATTATTACTTTCCCAGCTCCTGTAAAGGGCGCCATTCTTCAGTATGAGGGAATTCCATTATGCCAAGTATGCATAGATATCTCTTCTCATTTTGGCCGACACACAGCTTCTTTCCACTTAAGTAATGGATGCAAAGTGGGATTATTTAGCTGATCTTTTCTAATGCCCTCATCACTCAATGTCTGTAGGTGACCCATCACAAAATGCATAACCTTGAATTCCTGTACTCTCTATCTTCTGCNCCCTCATCACTCAATGTCTGTAGGTGACCCATCACAAAATGCATAACCTTGAATTCCTGTACTCTCTATCTTCTGCGATTCATCACTCTTTTCTTCTTGGCGTTCACAATGACGACAGAATGGTTCACATGGACTCCTAGAAGGTGCATCCGCATCGCTATGAAAGCATCCAGATCTGTGCTGTATTTCACCGAGTTATTTGCCCTTAGAGGTTCTTGCAATTAAGTAGCCATCTCAATGAGGAATGGTAGTTTCTTATGATAAAATATATTTCATAGTGTAGGGGGTAGAAGCGTGAAATGGCTTTCACCACAGCCAAAAGCTCCCAGCATGTCAAGCAGTATTTTCTCTCAGGCTTGTGCATTCAGTATCTTACTGAGGTATTCTAGTGGCCTCTCTCTCGCTTCATGAACCTGAGATAACACAGCTCAAATGCCTACATCACTAGCATCAGCTTCCATAATAATAATTCCCTTACTGCTCGGGAATCCCTGGACTGGGGGAGATATCAGAATTTCCTTTATCTTACTAAAAGCAATTTTTCACTTCATTGTGCAATGGAATTTCCTATTTGCCTCAGTCAGTTCATGCAATGGCTTAGAAATCGTGGCGAACCCAGGTACATATAGATGGTAGTAGGCATACAAACACAGAAAATTCCGTACTTCGGTTTTGTCATTTGCTGTCGGCCAAATTTTTTTTTCTTGGGGCCTGTTTTATTGTAGTAGGCAGACACTATATGTCTCAAGAAATTGATTTCCTTTTGGAAAAGGTGGCACTTATTAGGAACCAGTTTTAAGTTGGCTGCGGCCACTTTCTAGAATACAGAGTCTAAGTGTGGTCGGTGCTCTTCAAATGTCCTTCCTGTCACGACAATTTTATCTAGATAAACCTAACAGTTATCTAAAGGGAGGACATTTTCCACCAGGGGCTCGAAGGTGGCAGGTGCATTACACAGCCCAAAAGGCATTACTTTGAACTGCTATGACCTTTTTCCTTGGATGCTAAATGCAGTCTTCTCTTGGTCCTTTGGAGCCACCTCGCACTGCCAGTACCCACTCTCCATGTCCAAAGTAGAAAACAATTGCGAACCCACTAGGTTATTCAGTGTGGCATCTGTCCTNGCCAGTACCCACTCTCCATGTCCAAAGTAGAAAACAATTGCGAACCCACTAGGTTATTCAGTGTGGCATCTGTCCTTGGAAGTGGATCAGAGTCTTTCTTTGTTACATTATTAAGTTGGCGATAAGCCCACACAAAATCTCAGCGATAAATCTTTAATCCTAACAAATGTAATGGGGGGAGACCACGACCTAACTAATGGTTATAACAGCTAACTCCTTCATTTCCTTCAGAATTCCCTCAATTGCCTCATGAAAAGCTAGTGGCNCTAACTAATGGTTATAACAGCTAACTCCTTCATTTCCTTCAGAATTCCCTCAATTGCCTCATGAAAAGCTAGTGGCAGTAGTTTTGGTTGCCGTTTATGGGCCTGGCATCTCCTTTCATTTTTTTCCACAGGAGAAGGTATCCCTATTTCTCTGCATTATTCAGAGACAGCCTTCTCCTGGTGCCAATTTAGGTTTTCTCTTGTTCTTATTAGCAGTTCCTCCTATACTTCCAGTAGAGGACATTCGGTTTGTCTTACTCTAGAAGCTTCTGGAACATTTGGAATAACCTGTGTGACCTGCTTGCAAACCCCTATCATGGCCGTTCCTGAAGACTAACGGCACTATCGGACAAATCAATAATTCTAACTAGCAAACTGTCAGATTTTGAAGAGGCCAAAGTCCTTGTTACAGTGACACTGTCTGAAAGGATCCCACTTTTCTGTACTGGCTCGATTAGAACTAAACATCTGAAAAATTTTCCTTGGCATATACTTTTAACGACAATTTTACTAGAAGCAGATAGCAGAGTGGGTTGACAAAAGACTACTGGGCAGCTTATTGGCGAGGACAAATCATGCTGTGTTGACACCAACTGTGTACTGCCTACTCGCAGCACATCAAGTCGAGTTTTGATTCAGCACCCCGCTAGGATCACCAAGCTTCAAGTCCGCCCTTCTCTTACCTCTAACTGGAGTGGTCTCGCCTGTTACCACAGCACTATTCCATACCGTCATCGGACGATCGCTGAGAGAAAGTCCCGACAATGTCTGGTCTTACTACTGTTATGGTCGCCCCAGTATCGAAGACCATCTGGCAAAGAACATCATTCAGGCTCCCCTCCACCAATATTGCATCCAAATTCTGTTTCACGGAACATACCTGTAAGAACATTGGAGCCTTCCCTATAGTAGTCACTGACCTTTGCCCTCCAAGATCGGTGTTTCCCGAATGTGTTGTATTCTCACATGCCTCTCGCTGCCTCTTTTCCCGCAGCTGCTTCTGTTGCTGCTGCTGTTGCAGGCAGTAGGCTCTCACGTGCCCCGGTTGTCCACACGACCAACACTCAGACTGTTCGGAGTTGCTAAGCTCTGTAGCGCGGGCCCTGGAAACGATATACCTGATGGTCGTCTGCATCTCTTTCAGTGAGGGGCCGCGGTAGCTGAGTGGTTAGACCGCTCGCCCCCCANGATATACCTGATGGTCGTCTGCATCTCTTTCAGTGAGGGGCCGCGGTAGCTGAGTGGTTAGACCGCTCGCCCCCCCACCAAGGCGAAACGGGTTCAATTCCTGGCCGGGTCACTTCTTGATTTTCACAAGTGGGAATCGTGGCCGGACGATGCTGTTGGTCGGCGGGTTTTCTAGGTGGTCTCCCGTTTCCCCCGCCCTTACATTCCGGCACTGCTCCATTCACACCTCGTTTCACCCTCATCGGCTCTCAACACCTCGTTGTTGAGAGCAGCCTAAATCGCAGCTCAACTCGTTCAGTGTCTTCTTGATGCCTTCGTCGTTGTCTTCGTTCAGCGCCACTGCGCGTACTGGACGTTGTGGTGTGGACTCCTGACTTGCTGACTCTACCACCTCCAGTGCTCGGGCCAGGGCCTTCTGCATGTTGTGGAGTGTAACCAGGTGTACCGCTTACCACACCTCTGTGTCGGCCATGGCATATATGAAGAAGCCGACTGCAATGATATCGCGCCTCCTTGGGCTACAGTTCCAGAGTTATATGGGACAGCTGTACGACGTCCTGTCATTGCTTCTTCAGTGCCTCCTCTTGTCGCCGGGTGCAACTTTGCAATTGGGCATGTCGCAGGTGTCGGTCACCGAACCGAAGCTCCAGGGCCGATACCTTTGCGGGGTACTCCAGTCGCTGTCACTCTGGCAGAGATCGTCTCAGTGCAAGGACCAGGTAGTACAGCGGCGAGGTAGCAAGCCCGCTGTTCGGTTGACTATCCACTCAGGGTGGTGACTAATTCAAAATGGCGTTGGTGCTCCCACCAAGACGTCTGGCCTTAGTAAGGGGCGGGCTTAATTGAGTGAGACCCCTTATCTCACTCTTGACTGCATGACACCACGGCCACGAAACTGGTTTCCTCACTACAAGATTGCTGTATTGGCTACAACCGCCTGCTCTTTGTCCCTACTTATCTTGGCTAGTGGCTTGGTGTCCGTGACACTGAGAACTTCAGTCATCCCGCCATGCCTGGAGAAATTCCTGCCATTCCTTCTTCATTGCACTCATTTCGTCCTCAACACTGTCCATCCTTTCATTGACACCGTCCACTTTTTAACTTACGCTGTCAATTTTCTTGTCCCCGCAATAAATTCTTACGTTCACTAACTCTCTAATGCCTTCTATTTTCCTGTCTACTAAATCACTTACATTAGTTATCTGGCTCTATTTGCACTCTCATTTATACTTTCTTTCACAATGCAAATTTTGCTATCAAGACTCTTACCGCTTGCTCTTACTTGGCTATTTAATCCGTCAATTAATGCTCGCAGTGCTTCCAGGTCTGCAGACGTTTTTCTCGTTAACATTCACTGCGATGGTTACGCAAAAGTCTTAATATTTCACCCTATAGCTATTATAATTAATAATTTTATATATCACTTATTTATAGCCTATTACCTAACTTTATTTACAAGTAAATGCCTCCATCCCACTTCAGACATCAGTGTTACAAGGCGCCAAGGGCGTATCCAACTTCGGGGGAAATGGAGGCCTTAATGAACTAAAACAATTAAATAAATTTTTTTAAAATTAAAATTTTAATTATTATAATAATTTATTATTTATAATTTAGTATTAGCATAATTTATAATTTAACATTATAATCCTTTTAAACGTTATATTATCATAAATTACCGTACAATTATAATTTAAATTATAATTTTTTAATAATAATAATAATTGTGTTATTAAGTGAGCGCAATGCATAATGCCAATCTCGATTCTAAAGTCCTTATCGCTGTCTCCGTATTGGTTACCGTCACTTAATTCACACTTATTATTTACAAATATTCAATCCAACTGTCTATTACCTTAATTCCAAATGTCTCTCACTCACGCATCCAGTTCAGTAGTCCCGCCCTAAGTCTCACTCTCCACTGTTCCGATGTCCGCAGTCCGCACACTTCACTCTCACTGGTCACTGTCGTCGCTCTGCTTGCTCCTCGCTTCANGGGGGAAATGGAGGCCTTAATGAACTAAAACAATTAAATAAATTTTTTTAAAATTAAAATTTTAATTATTATAATTATTTATTATTTATAATTTAGTATTAGCATAATTTATAATTTAACATTATAATCCTTTTAAACGTTATATTATCATAAATTACCGTACAATTATAATTTAAATTATAATTTTTAAATAATAATAATAATTGTGTTATTAAGTGAGCGCAATGCATAATGCCAATCTCGATTCTAAAGTCCTTATCGCTGTCTCCGTATTGGTTACCGTCACTTAATTCACACTTATTATTTACAAATATTCAATCCAACTGTCTATTGCCTTCATTCCAAATGTCTCTCACTCACGCATCCAGTTCAGTAGTCCCGCCCTAAGTCTCACTCTCACTGTTCCGATGTCCGCAGTCCGCACACTTCACTCTCACTGGTCACTGTCGTCGCTCTGCTTGCTCCTCGCTTTACTGGCTTCGCACACCTGGCGCTTAGGGCCGCACACTGCTGCAAACTTTAGACTGACGACTCGGAGGCCCGTCGCGGCTTAAACAGACCAGACGGTGGAAGGTTCACCGCACCCTGACAGAGACTAGGGCGACGATTAGAACATTCTTACAACGATAACCCGGACATTCAGTCCCTTCAAGGACGGAAGGGGGCGCGAGTCCCGATAGGCTTATCGCTGCAGTGGCACACCTTTGTAAATCTCCGCGCACTCCTCGGGTTACCAGTAATGCCCTCGACGCACTGCTCCGCATGCTAGAGTGTGAGAGATGCCGAGCGGCAACATGCAACAGTATTTATTTTATCTTCGAATCCTTTCTCCCGAGTTGGAACTGTGGCGAGGAGAGAGAGACCTGTGGAATCCTTTTCGATACCCTCCATCAGACACGTCCATCAGCATCCCTCTCTCCCCACAAGCCAGCGTTTGTGGCCTGGCCCTCCCCTCCAATTAAACTAGGACTAAGCCCGTGGGAAGGATCTTGGTAACCCGGCGAGGCCACCGGAGGAAACCCGTGACGATAGACATGCTGGGTGGGTTCTCCATGCCAGGAAGGAATAGACAGAATTCATGCAGTGTTAGCAAGTGTAGGCAGGCGAAAGATAGTGACGAGTTGTTAAGAGGGGGGAGGGGGGCTTGTAATACCACTGTAAAAGAATCTTGTCCCCAGAAGGTTGCCCGAGGGCGGGCGAGGTCTTCCTTCAGCCCGCTTCCCCTTGCTGCCATCTGGTGGGCGGCTTGATGTAGGTGTAGTCGACTTGCTATGTCTAGAAGTGTTGATGTTCGAGAGGGGTTGTCAGCCGACTGATGGTTCGTCTGTAAGGCAGCGAGCTCACAGCCATCGGCTAAGAGCCGTGACACATCAGCACAGGTTCCTCCTCAGCTCCAAAGGGACAGCGCACCGCATTCGTGCGCGCTCAGTGCAATAAAATTTAACATAAGAACTATTTCTTACTAGGCAGTACCAACTACACATACATATGTTCTCCCTGATTTTATTCATATTAATTACAAACGAAATAGATAAAGTATAAGTATGGGCAGAGATACTTCGTGAAAAGATTTCGAGACAAGATACAGTCCAAAGCACTGTAGGGTCGTCCAGCTTCTTTGATTGGCTAAAAAATGTTCTGACCCGTGTTAACCGTTTGCGCACGAATCACGAAGGTTCAGTGTCGGAGTTACTTAGTCCTGAGTGGCTTGGTCAAAGACGGACACGGCACCCCAGCAGCCAATGGAGGTATAACAACAGCTGAGATATGTATGTAGTATTGAAGTCTACTGTGTGCTCTAATTTTTACGCGAAAAGTCACTGGCCCTAAGTATAAGTAAAAGTTCAATTTAACCAGAAATAAGGTACTTGTATGTTAACACAAGTATAAAACTGTTGCGATAGACGACATACATATATAGGAAACAACAAATCATATCATATATTTGGGATGATTTTTCAGAGATTCGATTAAAAAAAAGTGTGAAGGAACTGCGAGTAGAGGCGTGGTTCTGCCACCGGAAGTGGTGGCGCTGCGATGGCACGTGGAAGGGGTGGGTGCTAGCTGCGTCACTCTGGCGACGACATGCGGGCAGCTGGCAGTTCCCAGTGAAAGTGCGAGGCACATGAGACGGTGACATCCCAGCCACCCTCTCTGCCGGCCGGCCGGACTGGCTTTCTGGGTCACAGATACAGCCGCGCAACTCAGAGAGGGTCGCCGCTGTGTGACGTCACCGCCTGGCCGGCTGATCCACGCGTTCGCATATTACGCACACATTTTACAAGATCAAATTTCATACAAGGAAAGAATAAAGTCCACCAAGATATCAGGCTCCAATAATTTCACTGCTTGCTGTGCGTTGTTTTTAAACATACGTAAAATATTTCTAAAATCAATCTTTTTGTTATTAGAGTTTTAAATGCAATAAGTAGGAAAGGCATTCTGAGGAGCTACAGTACAGAAAAAAGTGAAGGAATGATTATTGTCTCCAAATATTCTATCAAACAGTGACAGCATACATTCTTTGCCTGGACGTAATTTCAAAGTAGTTGGTTTTATTGAAGCACATACTTGTATATTTAAATATAGGCCTACAGTGAATTAGGGGCCGCGGTGGCTGAGCGGTTCACCTGCTCGCCTCCCACCAAGGCGAACCGTGTTTGATTCCCGGCCGGGTCACTCCCGGATTTTTGCATGTGGGAATCGTGCCGGACGATGCCGCTGGTCGGCGGGTTTTCTCGGGGACCTCCCGTTTTCCCCCTCCCCTTTATTCCGGCGCTGCTCCATACTCACCGCTATCAACGTTATCAAGACCTCGCTGTTAAGAGTCGCCCAAATATTTTCACTCTCACCCCTACAGTGAATTCTCAGTATAAAGTACTTCACTCTAAAATACATCTTTCAAATCCCCTACAAATGCATATTTGTTCAGTAAAAAATATTTTTCAGTATATAAGTATACAATTTCTAGTCCTGCGTAGGCTGCTTTGTATCGAGATTATTCTGTAGTAATATTATTGAAGCGCAAATTTGTTCACTGCCCAATTCAGGTTTGTGTCAAAGTGGTTATACACGTGTCATAAATATTTGTTGCAATATTTCAAAGTAACAACCCTGCGTGAGTGTACAAAAGTATACAGTTTGCCGGTAAGGGTGAAGATGGTTCGGCGACTTAGGAAAGGGCTGGAGAGTAAAGAGGGACGAGGGAAGGAAGCGCTTGGGGTAATAATTCGAGCAGAATTTTACGTAATAAAAAACTCGTGCGCTATAATTGTGATAATGTGAGCTTTCAATGTGTATACCACACTATTTAATGGAATTACATCAGACTTATTGAATCTCTTGGTGCAGAAACCCTTCTAGTTCATATTTTGGCAAACTTGAGTTTGTGCCTTCATCCGATACATTTCATATGGCTGCTGCATCGGTTCGTGCGAAAACACCCCATGTCCGCTGTTAAGCTGTCGTTGCAGCAGGTGACAAGAAATTCTGTTTCAGTAACCCTTCATGTCCTGAGGGGTTTGTTTACAAATTGTGAGGTTGGCAATATGTACCGCGCATTCAGTTGTTTATGCTTTCTACCCGTGCTGTCATGATTGCATGCAAGTAACATGTATTATTCCTTCTTTAGTAATCTAAGGCTGTGTGCGAACAATATATCGTTGTAATTATGTATTAAGCGATTGGATATGATTCAATTTGGAAGCTTCCGATTGTCAATTTTCTGGCGATGGTGAATCTATTTAGATATTAGGTGTAAATGTGTATGCTGTTACGTATTAAAATTTGAAAATTTCCACCTAATTGATAAACTACCCATAGTTGTTTATGCAGAATTTGAGGGCATTATGAAACCAATTCACACCTGCAAACATGACCCTATGCCTACCAGAAGCACAAGGCATCAAGCTTTCGCATTTACGTCATCGTGGACAACGACATCATCCCTGCAGCATTGTGACAGACACTTCACTGTGTGACAGAGAACATTGAGGAAAGTATACTATATGTTCTTACCGATGAAATACATAGCTAGCTCTAAAAATGCATTCACGGTTCACATGATCACTAAAGAAGAAATACTTGACTTCAAATCTTTGTGGTCAGCACAGTACAAGAAGAATGTGTTATCTTTTTGGAATCACAAGGGAGAAAGATACCCAGAGAGATGAAACACCATTTTTAAATATCATAATTCATGGAATTTTCCCACAGTAAATATTCTCATGGTGTGGTGAAACATCGAAATTTCATCCATTACTTGCTGGAACATACCTTCCGACTTTCAGAATCAGAACTTATTCCAGATTCACCATCAAACCTATATTTTCCTTTTGAAGTGCCAATGTTTACTGACAAAAAGATGGCTAATTTGAAGAAATTCAAGGCTTGCCTTACTTACTGAACAGAAATTCAAATATTTTAAGGCTATTTGCAATTAAAACCCACCTATGTGGATCAAGAAAAGTAACTGAATTTTTTTGGAGTGAACTTCATATTGTATAATGGTGTGTTAATATTATATACTGCCTTTTATTATATGTATTTTCATTTGCTGCACAAACCCCTCATACCCAACGACTTTATATTTAAATTTCTCTGAGCTGGTAACTACTCGATGCCCAAAACCTTGCAGAAAATATTTGATCCCCTAATAGTTTACACACAGTTGAGTGTGTTCCCATGTGATAGTTTGTGTGAAGAGTGCGTAATTTTTTTACGTCTCCTGAAAAATCGCAATGTTTGGACACGAAGGGTCTCTGCAGCAAGCGGATCTTTACGTGGGCGGACCAAATGTGACCAATAAAAAATTAGAGTTTTTCTTATCAGCAAGTTATCTCCATGCAGTCAACATTTGCATCAACTTAATCTACCTCCAAAGTAATGGATAAAACTGTAACTGCTATTGTCGCAAAAGGGCTGCATCCGCTGTTCCATAATATGTGTTAAATTATGTTAAATTAAAGTTGCCCTCATATACTAAATAAACTATGTCCGAACATATATATGTGTGTGTGTGTTCAACTGCCTGGCCGCCAGCCTGCAAAGTACTAGATTAAATGTCTACTCTGGACAAGACATGCCATGTATAAAAACTTAATTAACTATTTGAATATCTGCAAAAGTGGTGAATATGAATAAGTTTTTTTTCCTGAAAAACTGAGAAAAATTCAAGATCGCTGTCATGGTCAATAAAGTAAATTTTCCCGATTTGTACATTTTTTCCGAATTTTTGCGAAATTTTTGGGTTCAAGGTTACTGGGATGAAGATCAACGTCGCCTGCTTCCAACATGGCTGCTGTCCCATCTGATCCTCAGCGAACGGCTCACAGCCTTGAATCCACCTCGCCACTTTGTTGGGGGCTGTTTCTATATGCGAACTACATGACTTACGCATAGATGAGCATCGACTGCACTTTGACGTTCAGGTGACTACGTCGTTCACGCCTAGAGGAGCCTCGAATCCACTTTGGCACTTTGAAGACTACATGACGCACGCAATGAAGAGTCTCGAATACACTGGCTCATTTGAGGATTTGAGAGGCAAATAAAAATAAATATAACAATTTGATCAGAACACTTTTTGGTTTTTTTAAGAAATTTTTTTTTTTGGGAAAAAGGTATTTTTGGGTTTAAATCACAAATTTACGAAGAGATTTCGATGTAACACGGAAAATCTGGCGGTAACATGACCACCCCAGGCCGTCGAGCGCAACCCCCAGAGGTGACGTGATCCAAGATGGCAGACAAATGCTGAATACTATCTTACATTTCAGGCGCCAAAACCTTACAAACTGGGGACACACATTTAACTCAGAAAAAAACGGAAGAGCCCATTTCTACACGGGACGATGTCGAAAGTAATGTCAATGATATGTTACTTCCGACCTGGGTAGTACTGTCGGACGAAACGCGCTGCATCACTTGTAGTGTGTAGAAAGTATGTGGCAAGAAACTGTCACCGAGAGAAGCTTATTTTTGATTCACTTTATATTTGACTATTCGAACAACTTGCATTCAAGTCACTACATAGAGAAATAATTTAATATGCAGTTCAATCAAAACTATGTAGTTTATCCGATAAACACCGACGTGACAAACTGCAAGGCCTTTCACACTGTTACTGCCAAACGAATCCAAAGGTAACCGAAATAAATAAAATATTTACGTCAACTACCCAAAAACTTCACGAAAAAATTTCGTTGTACTAGAACAAAATTTTTAATATTGTACATTAATCTGTACCAAACGTTTGCAAAATTAAATTTCTAGTAAATTTTTAGATGTACGTATGTTATTGTATTATCATGATAAAATTCCCCACAATAATTCTTATTGTTTGTGTAAAAACTGAAATATAGAAATTAAAGTACACATATCTTCTCAACGAAATTCTTTGAAGGCTTCCAGGACGTCCAAGAACTTGCAATATGGCCTCGATTACGTTATCAATGCGACGTCACGCATCACTCAGTAAATTTAAGATAAT
This sequence comes from Clitarchus hookeri, assembly GCA_002778355.1. Classification (NCBI taxonomy): domain Eukaryota; kingdom Metazoa; phylum Arthropoda; class Insecta; order Phasmatodea; family Phasmatidae; genus Clitarchus; species Clitarchus hookeri. Next base: position 22,018 of record NQII01006098.1, read on the forward strand.
TTAGAGCTAAATTTGATTGGGTGAGATGTCATATTAGACACCGCATTCAGTGGCGAGTTTTCTGTGATAAACAACTATATTTCGGTGGACTGAACCTTGTTTTCCAGACATCTTTGTAATGCCAGTGCACAGTGTGGGAATCGGCGATGGTATNATACGAGAAAAAATTACGTTAGTAATAACGCACGGTGATAGGTGAGGCGAGGTGAACTGTGATCCAACGATAGGCCTGCGAGGAAACAGCACCGAATCCCGTGCCACCTGGGGCAGCAGCTAACGAACAGAAAAGTGACACTCGAAGATACATAGGAGAGGGGTGTGTGTGGCATACAGATCGTTTGAAAAGCGAAGTTTCCTTGTCCCCGTCAACAACGAAAGAAAACGTTCTGACGTGTCCACAGAACGTTGAAGTTTAGGAAGCTGTGAAATTTTCTCGCGGTAAAACATTATCTGAAGTCATTATTATTTAAGAGCTCTGCCTACCTGGTCTGCAGCCACGGAGCTTACATGTTAATGACGGTTAAAGAAATCCCTTCTCGATGCATCAGTTATAAAGATAACGGTTCAAAAAACTATTCTGTGTGACAGTTTTTAAAGAATACTGGCACATTGAGAAAACTTGCCAATTTTTATGTTTAATATTTTTTTTTTCTAAAAATTAACATTAATATTTACGTTTTACAAAAAGAAGACGGACAAATAAAATGTTTTTAAAATTTCTAAACATTGTAGTATTCTCTGAGAAAGTTGAGTAAAATGTCAATTGTAAGGCGACTTAGGCTGGACTCTCTAGAGTCCGTTGCATTTGTCAGTCGCCCATCCACCCAACGGTCACGTGATCTTCAACCAATCGATGGCCAACTTTTTTTTCGATCCATCCATCCGTCAAATATTTACCAAACTTTAACTTTCGTCTCGGACGGACGGATGGGTCACCGCCTTCTGACGACATTCCTTAGACGGGAATACGCACTTTGAAATAAAATGCAAGGTGGTGGATCTGTAATTTATTTACCTTTGGTGGTAAATTCAGAAATTTAAAATGTAAAAAAATTCAGTATAAATTTTTATTACGTAAAAAATTATTTTCCCAAAATGTTTTTTCCTTGAAAATGTATTTCCAACCAAAATATACCTCCAACGAAGGAAAGATTGCGATGTTAAGTTGTCACACTGAAATTTTGCCGTACACAAGAATTGCCGGACGACGGACTGTTGTGAATCGCTTTCAAATGACGGACCAAACCACAGACGGATGACTGCCGGACGGACACACGACTGATGGGTGCGATGGATGGCTGTGAGCATAGACTAAATATGAGGTAGACCGTTTATTCTTTATCTGCGCACGCACCTAACATTGACCTACCCCAAACTAACACAACTGTCAAAGTCGCGTGGTCAACAGCGATGAACATGTTTGTTTATAACTCAATTTTCAAAAGACAAGCACTTTTATGTGAATAAAATCCTTTCACCAATTTGAATTTAATCAAACTGCATTCCAAATTGGCTAGACGAAGTATTCAAACATCTCAAAGCACTTGATTACTAAACAGTGAAATAACCTTAAATCCAATCCACGCCGTTTTTTGCAAGTCGTGTTGGCAGAAAAGCAGTTCATTGTTGGGACACGGGGTTTTTTGCGCGCAACCGGCGAGATTGTACTACCTCATCTTTGGTGTATGGTTGTGGGTCTAGCCTTAACGAACTGTTGCGGACTTATTGCGTAACTGCATACCCGGATGCTGACTGATGACGTCTTACATCCGCGTAAAGCGGCGCCCGCGAAAGTTAGCGCAGGACCAGGATGTGCGCGCTGCCAGGGCGGCAGCCTTCTGAGTTGACGAGCCTAGCCGGCACTTTTCACCTGAGGGGAAGGGGTTCATTGAGGCGGCCATGACGGTTGAGGTCGACCAATGAGGAGCGAGGTACGGCGGAGCGCGTCTTCGTCCGCCTTCGGCTGTTCAGTCCAAGCAGCGAGCGGCGAGAGAAGAACGCGATGTGTTGTTCGTCCCGGCTATGTGTTTGACCGCACGCTCTATTGTTGTCGGGCAATGATGAAACGAAACAAAGTTCGCTACTGCAATCTCGTGTGCGCGTCGTCTTCCGAGACGCATTGTTGGGCGTCGGGGAAACGTTGCAGGCCAGCGTCCAGCCAGATGGAAGTACGTTTTGTGTTGTTTTCGTAGCAGTGGTGTATCGCCGATAGAAGACGCTGTGTATTAATCACGAGTGTGTAAAACGATCAGAAACTCTACATCGTCTGCACGACCATGGCGAATCGGGTGTGCGCTGCGGGACCAATCCGCTGGACAATTTGGATGACGCTGGTGTTACTCCTCAGGCATACGAAAGGTAACAAAGATATTTACACATTTATTTTGTTGATAACCACCTTTAAGATTTCCCGTTACTTGTTTGCTGTACCCTTGAAGTAGTACAGTAGTAATTTGCACTTGCGTGTGCGTGTATTACCGTTCATGAAGAATTTAGAACACAGTTACTGGAAGAAAGAAAGAAAAAAGACGTAACCGTATTTCTTGATCCGAAATGGCGTACAGCCTAGCTGAGCCTTAGCCCAGTTTACACGAACGTAAAACCGTCACGAATGCGTGCTAATGTACACGAACGAGAGCTGTGTTCGAGTTCACCAGCTAAAGGCCTCTTACCTGTCTTCGTGCCCTATAAATGTGTATCGGGGCTGTGATGTCACATTGTTGGAGTCCGAATCCTCAGAAAGGGCACATGTGCACCCTACAATATTCCCTTCAGCTAAGGGCACGAGCGACGTCCCCTCACTGTAAGGTTCGTTTCTCAGCTGTTTATAACAGATTTGCAGCTTCCTCATGTCATTTACAGAACACTGTTCTTCTTACACAATCCAAGGTAACAAACAATTAATTGAATTTTTTTTTTTGCATATGCGTCGGATGCCGTAAAAATTGCGACATTGGTACGGGTGTTCGAAATTATACCTAATTAGTTTTTAAGGAATCAAGGGCAATTGAACGAGAGTAGTGGTAGCTAAATGTATATTCCACACGTACATTTTTGTTTCCCGTAACCATCTGTGCAACAGTACGATACGCGTTGGTACGTGTGTGTTCGTTGATTCACTGCTCTTTTAAGAGAGCATAGGCCTTGTTCGAATTGACCATTTAGTATATTAGTATTTGGTAGCGTTCAACTCCGATGCCGTCGACAGTCACTTGTCCAGCGATGGTTGCGATTTGGTAATTCAATATTTCACTAAGTTTCGTAACATACTAAAAATAGTAAATACCAAAAACGTTATTATTTTACTTGCGTAATTCGGATCACGTCAGATTTAAGTAAACTAAAAGTGGGGATTTGAACACGGCAATAGTCACCAGAAGAAAAAAAAAATCTGATTTCTTGATATGAAACAGCTTACAGGGTAGCCATAGCCGGGTTTACACGAACGTAAAACCTTGGCGACCCGCGTGCTGACGTAACCGAACGAAGAGAGGAATGTGGCTTGCATGTATCGGTCGTGCGTGGTAAAATACGTGGACGTGTGACGTGCACGTCATTTTGAAAGAGCAGGGGAGTAGCCACGGCCGCGGGGTCATGGCGGAGGTCGAAGCTAACAGTACCTACGTTGTGAAGGAACCGGTCCTGCCGAGATTCGGTTCCGTTACACAATTAGACCGTGTCTCCTGCGCACAGCCGCGCTCCACCGGACATTCGTGATTTGTTGGCGGAGCGCAGGCCTTCTCAACAAGCCAGTCGTCAACGTGATTTGTTGGCCGAGCGCAGCAGCGCAAGACTTCTCAACAAGCCACTCGTCAACGTGGCGTTCGAGTCACCTCACCGCTTCCTTGGCTCGCATCCTGTTGCTCACGCATCTCTAACCCTTTTCATTTCTCTCCTGTAAGGTGTGAAATAGTAATAATAGGTCTTTTAAAAAATTTCAACAACAATGGGGGACAAAGCGAGAAGGAATTTTGTTACGATTGTAACAATGCTAATAAAAAAATTGGAACAGGAATTTTTTTTAGAAATATTTGCTGATTATACTCGACGGATAGTTTTTCAGTGACAAATGAAAATATCCGGAACAAATAATAGAATAATTTTTTTTTATTTTAATGTTTAATTAAAACATTTTCTATTGATTGGTTATTAGCAGAGAACTGCAAAAATTCGTTCGGTCGAAAGCTAGATTTTACTACTCCATACATACTTGAGCACCACCCATGATTTTAATTGGCGACTTGCCATTGAACGATTTCATTGGCTGAAGAGTTCTTGGAGATGCATCGAGCAGACTTTCAACAAATAGCAGAAATCTGAAGAAAGTACAGAATCTTAGAGTTGAAGTTGCTGTCAACTAATACCGCAGAATTCGCGTGTATATAGCCATTAGGAAACGCTCCTGCACGAAGTTACCACGCTTGCAAATTGCAAGAGTCACGTGTTTGAAGTCCAGCTTGACCTGAAATGAATTTCCGGGCGGTATACTGTCGTCAGATGACGGAAAATTTCTCACTTTCAGGGAAATTTTAGTAGTTAGCGGGGGAAAAAAAAACGGAAGTTTTGAACTTACTGCATATTTGTTTAAATCTTCGTATCGTGTTCCATTATCTGTGAAATAAAACCTACTCCAATCGATAGTATAGCATACTGATTCCGATATTTTCAATACACGCTATTTGATCTCTTGTTTCACGTCTTGGCGAGTTGAGAGCTAAACGCCGACGGGCACGGCTGGGACACGGAATTGGTGACGGCATTGAAGTGAAATGGGGTCGCGCTTACTTTGATGAGGGCGTACCCATTCTCAGATTGACTGCACGAGCTTCTGGGAACGGACAATGCGCCTCATTGGCTACTGCGTGCTGGGAGAGGTCCCCTATTGGCTGGGCTGCCGGCGGGCATGTAAGTCGCAGGCGCTGATTGGCGAGCGGTGTTCCTTCATGTCGCTGGCCACTGACGCCGTGTTGCCTCCGTGCACGGCTGGAGCTCGCTTTACGGGCGGCCTATTGCTGTAACTGGAGAGACGTCCTTCGTATGATGAGTAGAAGACCACTTGCACTTTGCAAATAGTAGCGTATTAAAATAACATTGAAAAACTGGAAAAAAGACATGTTTGTGGACCAAGAGAAGGCAGCTTGATAAGCAGGAAACTGTTATAAATAGACACCTGAAGAATTCGTGGATTCGTTTTGGGACAAGCTAGAATTCAAAACACATGTGTTTGTATAACTTTAGCCATGGGTCCACACGGCATTTGACGACTCCTGGAGAACGCTGGCCCAATCGTCGCCTTCCACTGTGACATCAGACAACCAATCCTCAGTTGGCATCGGCATATCTGCACATACGACTGTAGAGTCTAGTCTGCAGGTCATTGAACTCGCGAGTTTTTTCAGGTCCCTAGTTACAAATGTTTGATGTTGGCCAACCTGGAGGTAGTTCGTCCTCATTTGACCTGACAACACCGGCTGTACAGATCACCTGGTTACTTAGCGGCGTGTCCTTGAGCTAGGCATGTGAAGGTTTGTGAGCCTCATATCGAGGTGGTGTCGCCCACATGGCCGGTGTCTCGGAGGCACGCGCTACTTAGCCAGTCGCCATAAACTGCACATTAGAGCAACAACTGGGGCGCCAAGTCTGCCCCCCCCCCCNCCCCCCCAACTGCATGGCTTGCTCATTACCTTGGTCCACGCCACTTCCGCGCCTTCTCTTACCCACAAGGGTGATTAAGGCTCCCTCCCATCCGACATATTCAACTTTCCATTCATGTGCCAGAACTCTCTTTTCAATTAAATAGCTAAATATTTCTTGTTATAGTTCATTCATTGTTACTTCCAACTTTTCTGAAGCCCTGCTTGAGCTCTACTTCCACTGTATTCCTCCGCCTAATGCTAACAAAGCTTAACCAAGTATAGAAAATAACACCAAAAGGACAGCGCACCGCATTCGTGCGCTCTCAGTTTAGTAACATTTTCCATGAGAACTATTTCTTACTAGGCGTTACCAACACAGCTATTTTCTCCCTGTTTTCACTCGTATTAATTACAAATGAAATGTTATCATTTATATAGAAAATATAAGTAAAAGTTCAGTTAATTAAATAATAATTTATTTTTTATGATAACACAAGTATAAAACGCTTGTGATACACGATATATTTAAGAAACAACCAAACACGTCATACAGGGGGTGATTTTTCAAAGGATTGACTTAAAAAGTGTGAAGAAACCGCGAACAGACTATATATAGCACGTTTACATTTTACAAATGCCTACATATGTAGTCAGTCGCCAAATGTTATCTACGCATTATCTGGCAATTGGAGGAACTGTAAGAATCAATTGATAATTTCAAAATCGTGCTGCACTGATCACGCCATAATTGCTTGACTAAAATTCAGAGTTTATGTTCGTTCTGCAGCGTAATGTAGACTAGTGGAGATGCTTTGCAGAACACCTTGTAAACATCGTCCAATCTCGTTCGGAAATGCAAAGAAACGCCTTTTCTTTCTACGGCTCCACTGACCGATATGAGTCGGCATCATGCCGCCGTAAAAAGGAACCTAGTGTCTCATTAACATACTCATCGGCAGACGTTGGAAGATCTGGACCGCCCGAGCGAGGTTGCAAATGATATTGCGCCGGCCAAATTTAAAGACGTTCGCTTACATGCGTTTACGAGGCACGGGACTAGCTGCGACCTTGGCACGCGCGTGCGATGTCCCATCTCCTCCGAGAGCGAGGTAATGAAACTGGCACTGTGTTAGTCGTTCAGTGTGCGACATCCAGACAACCATCTAAAAAAAAAGTAATGAGTCAGACTGATTTTCGTCTTCTGTACTTGTGCAAGGAATTATTTGGAGACTAACTGTCATGGATATTTTAGTAGAGAGTGAAGAGATTTGGGTGACTCTTAACATCGAGGTCTTGAGAGCTGATGAGGATGAAGTGAGGGAGGTATGGAGTAGCGCCGGAATGAAGTGGCGGAGGGAAACGGGAGATCCCCGAGAAAACTCGCTGACCAGAGGCATCGTCCGGCACCATTCCCACTTGCGAAAATCTGGAAGTGGCCCGGCCGGGAATTGAACACGGCTCGCCTGGGTGTGGGAAGCGAGCATTTGACGACTTTGTAGCTCGGTAGAGGGCGTTTCACGCTCCTTGTATCAACATGTTGGTCTCGGCGTGCCTTGCCACTCCTTAAAATTATGTCCAACAATTTCCAAACATGCCGAGTAAGCACATGCTTGTTGAAAAAAACAAATGTCAACAAAAATCACATAAACGTCTGAACTTGTGATTTGACAATTTTACTAGAAAATATCGCACACGAAAATAAATCTTATTTATGTTTATATTGATCTCAAGTCTACAGCGGAGCCGCAGAAAGCCGAACGGAGCGTCAGTTCTGAAAATGCGGTTCCCCTTTCCTCCTCACCGCATCCAGCTGCTGGTAAGCTTCTCATATGAACACAAATATAACTTTGGGTATAATACAGGTAGCGACGGTAAGTTGACACTGTCTTTCTGCTACAGCTTAACAACAGTACTTGGCGCCTAACGAGTATAACCTGCGTTATGAGTCGGACTTGCAAAGGAGTGAGATACCCTCAATCAGCGCTGACATCTTCAACTAACACTACAGTTCCTCAGATACACATCCCCAAGGCCGGTGCTGTCGTGCGCCTTAACGCGGTGGTATTATTGTCATCTTGTGTTAATTTATATCTCTTTACAGCGCACTGTTAATATTATTTTTAAAATTCAAGCATTAATACATATAGGAACTACTTTACCGAATTTCTGACCTCAGAATGGAGTGATTTCAGTCTGTATTTTCTCATGTAATAGAGTTAATATTTATTACGGTTACAGATGTTATAAAAACAACTTGGGGAAAAATATTTTGGAGTTAAAAGTATCTGTTTAGAAGTGCACTATGCGCTGACAACCCTCGTTTTTAAATAATTGATCTGAAAAGTAAGTTACGGCAAAACAAAAAAAATATATGTACTACCTCCTCAAGTACTCTCGCATCATGGTGACTGAGACCCTCGCAATCAGATGCACTGGTCCGGCCTAGGTGCTACTCTCACCTGTACTGTCAGTCTAGGAGCTGTGTCGCCGCTCAATGAAACTGTCGACGTGTGAACTGTTATAGTGACAAGTGGCCGCTGTGGTGTAGTGGTTAGGCTGCTCGCCTCCCACCTAGGCGAACTCGGGTTCAATTCCCGGCAGGGACTCTCCCGGGTTTTCGCATGTGGGATTCGCGCCGGACGCTGCCGCTGTTCGGCGGGTTTTCTCGGGGATCTCCCGTTTCCCCCGCCCTTACATTCCGGCGCTGCTTAATACTCACCTCGCTCCGCCCTCGTCGGCTCTCAAGACCTCGCTGTTAAGAGCCGCCCAAATCTCTCTACTCTCCACTTTACAGTGACAATAATAATAACTTTTTAAACTAAATTCCCGGATCCAGCCACAGAGTATTTGAGAATACAGAGGCGGAACAGCTGCTGACACGGCGAGATCCAGCAGCGCACGCCAGGAAAATGGCGGCACTAGCCAGCGACATGTCGGGACACCGCCGTTCGCCAATCAGCGCCTGGTAACTTACGGTGGCCCAATGGGATCTTTTGCAGCAAGCGGTGGTCAATCAGACAGAAGGACCGTTCCCAAGAGACTCACAAATCCAGTCAGCGGAGCGGAGATATTTCGGAAGCTCGTTAACGTCGGGATCTTGAGAGCCTCTGAGGGTGAAGCGAGGTGACTATGGAGCAGCGCCGGAATGCAAGGGCGGGGGAAACAGGAGATCCCCGAGAAAACCCGCCGACCAGAGGCATCGTCCGACACGATTCCCACGTGCGAAAAATCCGGAGTGAACCGGCCGGGAGTCGAACCCAAGCTCTCCTACGTGAGAGGCGTGTAGTCTGACTACTACAGATTGTCTGCTTTCTAATGCAGCGAGTTTGAGACCAGATCGTCTCTTCCCGTGCCTGATCAATAAAGTATAACGGGAGACAACTTACTGAGCGATTTATCATAGAAGAGTGCACACCAGGTCTTTGATCTTACATTCAGANAAGTATAACGGGAGACAACTTACTGAGCGATTTATCATAGAAGAGTGCACACCAGGTCTTTGATCTTACATTCAGGCTGTTCCCATGGCCACACAGGTTGTTATTTGTCACATCAGCCCTTCCTTCGATGTGTGTGCACTCTTCACCGGTCTATATTCTCCTAGTCTTTTTGAGCTTGGTCAGAGCTCTAATTGTAAGCAGTTGAATGCTGTCAATAGAAAGAGATCACGCCATTTACAATCGCAGTGGGTGGATGTTCTCCACCTGAGGGTGGTTCCACCTCACCTGTCAACAGCAGAGTACGGAGTTGTATNAAGTATAACGGGAGACAACTTACTGAGCGATTTATCATAGAAGAGTGCACACCAGGTCTTTGATCTTACATTCAGACTGTTCCCATGGCCACACAGGTTGTTATTTGTCACATCAGCCCTTCCTTCGATGTGTGTGCACTCTTCACCGGTCTATATTCTCCTAGTCTTTTTGAGCTTGGTCAGAGCTCTAATTGTAAGCAGTTGAATGCTGTCAATAGAAAGAGATCACGCCATTTCCAATCGCAGTGGGTGGATGTTCTCCACCTGAGGGTGGTTCCACCTCACCTGTCAACAGCAGAGTACGGAGTTGTATCCGTACGTACCCCTTGATGGGGCCGAGGACTATCAACCTCTACGAAACCGCTTCGTACACGAGTCCTCTTACTAGGCGGACCAGACCGCCGACCCTTCGTTAGCAAGCACCAACCCTTCGAAACTAACCCTTAGGGAGCCGGCACGCTTGCGTTCCACGGCAGCTGCTACTGACTACAAGCACAACAGGCCCAGTCCTCCATGCAAGTACCCGCCTCCAGATCTCCTTCCAGTGGAAGGTTCAACCACTACCACCCAGAGTCCGACCCGCGATCAGCACGGCCTAAGCCGGGGCTTTCACACTGATCCCCTGGGTACCCACAATTTTCAGACATGCACACTGAGTTTTCACCCAGAACAGCCCAAATCCTCCAGGACACCAGACAGTCCCTTCGCAGGAGCTCCGCCACCCCGAGATCAGCCCGACTTGCTAGGTCAAGGCCTCAGCTTTGGGAGCGCAATTCGGTTCGCGGGTATTCACCGCATGGCGAAGAATGTATACAGCCTCTGGAAGACTGCACATAACCTCGCCGTAACTGGTTGTCTGCGCACAGACAGGCTGTTACCGCCTTCAATCGTTCTCACTCCGTCAGCCACGGCGCGGCCACCGTGTTTCCAGCCCAGACCACGAGGAGGTGGAGATGGACTTGAGCAGCGCTAGGCTGTATATTCGCATCACTGCCCCTTTAAGAGGTTGAGTTGTCAGCCCTCATAGCAGCAGGGGCAAACCCAAGTGATGTCGACTTCTCATGAGCGGGCCCCACCGGAGCTAGTAAGTAGTATCTGTACTGCTCGCTCTTACACCTGCGCCGGTCACCACTGCGAAGGCTTTGACCAGGGTTTGGACAGGCGAGGGCAGTCTTTCCGATTTCGTCACGACTACCCTACCAGGTACTCAGGTTCCAGGCTCCCCCCCCCCTACACAGCGGACTGTGGGTTCTCAGTCCGGTTTCAGGGCACCCAGTTCCCTCACCTTACACCCATTATAGGCTGGTTGCCAGTCCATAGCCTAGCCCCAACCCGGCCCCCAAGGCCAGTCTGACTACTACAGCACCGCGGCCCCGTGACAGCCAGTCAGCTTCGAAGGAACTCACACGCCACTTCACTTCTGCATGCTGTCTATTCTGCGACTCGCCATGTCTGCCAACGGGTCCGATCCTCCTTCGTCCCGAGGGAGACGTCCCGCGGGCTACCGGCAGAGGTTGGCAGCAGCGGTGCAGGGGACTGCTGCACGTTTAGCATCGGCGAGTAGCTCGCGCTACCGCTGTGCCAAGTGGTTCAGCGCAAACAACCGGGTCCCAAATAAGGTCATACGAGGCCGGCGGCTAACTGTTGTCCCCGACCGCGGTCCTCACACACATGATGATGTTTTCACATGTTTACCCCCGTCTTTGACACTTTCAGCCCCGGTAACGCCATTGAAAACAAAATTTCCGCGTATATAGTTTCAAGTTAAGAAATTGTCAACTGGAAGTTGGCCATAGTATTGAACAAAGAACATATGTCACACATGAGGGACTTGCCGTATTGGAACGTTTTGTACCTTAACTGTACACTGTGACTGAATGGGTTGATGCAATTACGACGTAGTCGAGTTATGGAGAAAATTATATATTGTAATATCGCGAGTTTTTTTAAACTAAAACTAAACAGACGCCACATAATTATTTGAACATGCGAGTTTCTCGTCAAGGCAAATTCACACGTTCGCAGATCACGCCGGACAGACAGAGTATAAAATAACCAACGGCCAATCAGAGAGCTTCTCGCTGCTTCTGCGTTATTCGAGCGGGAAAAGTTGAGCCGATTTCAATATAAGCTAATATAATATAAGCTGGCTATATGCGGTTACTTCCAACTTTTCTGAAGTCCTGCTAAAGTTATACTTCTAGTATATTCCACCGCCTCATGCAAACAAAGCTTAACCGAGGCTGGGAAATTACAGCAAAGGGACAACGCACTGCATTCGTGCGCACTCAGTGTAATACTATTTTGTATAAGAACTATTTCGTACTAGGCATTACCAATACACCTGTTTTGTCCCCGTTTTTATTTATATTAATTATAACTGTAAAATATTATATTTTATATATAAGAAATAAGTAAAAATTAAATTTAATAATAAATTAAATATTTTTAGGTTAAAAGTATAAAACGCTTGTGATATCTGACATATTTAGGAGACAACCACGCACGTTTGACTCGGAAAGTGTGAAGAAACCGCGAATAGACTATACCCACAGTTCGTTACGTGGTATCCAAGACGACCAAAAATGGCGGTGATGTTTGAAGTTAAGGCTGGTATATCACGTGAAGGAAAAGCGATTGTAGTTACATACANTTGGAGTTATGGGTAGGTAGGGACTCTTGTGATGAGAGTCCGCTCAGCTCTCTCTCTCTCTCTCTCTCTCTCTCTGGTCGGTGCACACAGAAGGGGGACGGACGAAGTGAGCGACGACACAGCTCCGGGTTTGTCCTGGAGAGACAGCAGCGATAGAGTAGTACCTCGGCCGGCCTACGAGTTCCTCTCTGGGCGTGAGTGTCCCACACGGCCCGCCGGGGGGTTGGTAAGGAGGGCTCACGGCGTATCACAGGACCCGGGTTGAAGATCGTCGGAACTGATCACCTGCGGTGTTACCTGAAGGCTCCTTCGTTCTGATCGAGCGTGTCCCAGTCCTTGCCTACGGGGAGGCGCCACTGGCGCAGTTATACTGCGGACCGTTCACGGTAAACTGAGCATTTTTGAAAGCCCTGCTCGAGATCTTCTTGCGTGCACATGTTATTCTTCCGCTGCATGCAATGTCAACGTTGCCCCGGGCTTGATCACTTTGTTCCTGCGTCGGTCCTGTGATACTGCGAAATTATCAGAGAAGCAAATGTCTTACAAATATGTTAATTCTTACAATTAGATGGATCGGAAAAAAAAAAAAAGAGAAACAGAAAGTAAGATAAATCATTTCAGTTTTCACAAATGTTTTACCTGGCACTTTTATTATAACGTTACGAAATGGACCTACTTGTCCCTCGTCGTTACCAACTTAGCAGGGCGCATGCCGTTCAGCGCGCCCGTTAAAATAGATACCTACAGGTACGGGCAATTACATTTTTAAAAGTTAAATTTTTAAAATGCTTATTTTATCGTGAACAGCTTTCAATAGGGCGACGTTCCAAAATGTTATTCTGCAAGTAAACTTTTCTCTTTGGCTGTCCCAAAACACTTCGTATAAATGTTTTACACGCATCATTTCAGCGGGTAACGAAGAGTAAACTGAAAATGGCGGGAAGTTTAGTAGAATTAAGCAAACTGAAAGGAAATGTGGACATTTTAGTTACAGATACACACGCAAAAATTACAAATGTTGAGTGTTAAAATTCGTATTTTTATTTCAAAGTTAACTTGCATAAAGGTTGTATTTTTTTTACATAAAGTTTACGATTAACTTATGGCAAGTACAGCTGTTTATGTGCGTATCTAATTTTTTTTTTGGAAAGGAAAGAAAAAATTGAGGGGAAGTTATAAATATATTTTGGTATTTACAATGGTTGCTTAATCAGTGGGCCTACATATTTTCTGATCACAGAATGCTATTTATATCATGCTCGTTCGAAAACCACGCTTACTTTGGCTTTCCTCAGCCGTTACTCTCTGTTACTCTGAGAGTAACGTCTTGGAAGGCCTCCTGGAGTGGTACCGGTGAGTCACCTTGTAGCGGCTGGAGAACAACTTAATACCGAGTGTCGATAAACATATCCGGTCGTCGTTGTCTATGAACGTGATAGGTGGCACTCAAGTTAAACCACACATTTTTTTATACGCGTGAAACAAAATTTGTAGTTATNGTCTATGAACGTGATAGGTGGCACTCAAGTTAAACCACACATTTTTTTATACGCGTGAAACAAAATTTGTAGTTATTTAAAGATATTTCAATAAAATACCTATCACATTGAAATTACACATGTAGAGGAAAAAACATCGCAGCGCCCAGTTTTGTTGTCAGTTACTTACTTCAGAAAAAATTACGAACCAGGGTGGTCGTAAAACGAGCTTCATTCCAAAAACCAAAATGGTGGCGCAGATAGTCTGCTTACGTGTGAACAACCATAGGTTGTGTCCGCTCTAAACTGTTCTGTAGATGGAAAATTAAAAGTAGAGTGCACATCGTAATGCGCAGTAGCCACTCTGTGTCTTTAACACAGGACTAGTTTTCCGCGAATACGACGATTTAGTTGGCAAAGTTAATTNGCGCAGTAGCCACTCTGTGTCTTTAACACAGGACTAGTTTTCCGCGAATACGACGATTTAGTTGGCAAAGTTAATTTAGAAGCATAGAAACTCGGGTTCCCATATTACAAAATTATTGACTTTTTGGTGCTATATTTTGAAAACTATAATANTTAGAAGCATAGAAACTCGGGTTCCCATATTACAAAATTATTGACTTTTTGGTGCTATATTTTGAAAACTATAATAATTTGACTCAAATATTTACATTTATGTAGTTCTTATAAAAATCTCTTTCTGATGATGTAATATAAAAATATGATATTGTAAAATGTGGCCTTAAACAAGTGTTTTGAGATGTTTGTATACTTCATCTAATTTATTTTTGATGCAGATTTGTTAAATTCAAATCAGTGAAAGCNAAGTGTTTTGAGATGTTTGTATACTTCATCTAATTTATTTTTGATGCAGATTTGTTAAATTCAAATCAGTGAAAGCATTTTATTGATATAAATAAAATGGCATGTATTTTGTAAAATTAAAGTACAAACAAACACACGCATCACTGTTGAGTATGTGAATGTGACAGTTGTGTCGGTGGTGGAGTGGATCAGTGTTCAGTATCAGCGCAGAAGACGAGAAATCATTCTACCTCATCTGCAGTCTATGGTCTGTTCGGCGTGATCAGCACACATGCGAACCAAGCGTAACACCTTCACACATCATCCCGGGTATACTCGGTTCACATACGACATGTCGCTGTGCTAGCCAGGAAGCCAGAACCAATACAGACAACGCCTTTCCCCGGGACATTGCTATTGGTTGCCGCTGACACACCAGCTGTGTTATGATTGGCTGCTTCTCGTGGCATGGATCTGCTGAAACCCTTTCCATACGTTGCAAAGCGTCAGTTGTTATAAGAAATTCCGAAGTACTTTGAACACAATGCGTTCTCTCTTTTTCAACACACGAACTGTAATATTAATGCGTACGTGACGGGGTTCCACAAGTTTAGATTATTCTCGATACTTCTCCGTTCATTTTCTCTCTCTTTTTCTCACGTCCATCCTCAATGGATTTCTGTGTTATTNGATTATTCTCGATACTTCTCCGTTCATTTTCTCTCTCTTTTTCTCACGTCCATCCTCAATGGATTTCTGTGTTATTTTACTTTTTTAGGACCCTATATTTTTTTATCAAACCTAAAACAAAATGTAACCTTTTATTTACTAGCTCACTTACTGAAGTAAACTGAGAGTAGTCTTGCCATGATTAAATCAGTTCAACTAAACCAAATGAAGTTAATTGTTATGCTGTAGCTTACTAAATTCACCCGCCCGGTGCTAGAACTGCGTTGCAGAGTGTTTGAGGTCACTTGCCCCCCGGCATGTTTACCTACGATGACATCATACCCCAGACGTGGACGGAATGGTGGACCTACTTTAAAGTTACCACGCATGCTGTAAACGTTATTTTGGTGTAATCCAAAACAGTTGAAAACTGCTTCTTCAGACTGGCGTATCGTCAAACATCGTAGCCGGACTACGATATTGAGCTTCGCTGCAGACTTTCCCTGGGTATAGTGTTAGGGTCGCCGCTGAGTGTGCCATAGGTAGACGCAGCAGATGGGCGGGGCGCTTAGCAGTAACCGCGCATGGCGGATGTCCGAGTTGGTGCTGGCGAGTGTGGTCTCGGTCATGCACGGCGATCAGTGACTCAAGGCGAGAGTCGTCGTGGAAAGCCAGCACCACAGTCGTGACCCACTCTCTCCACGGCTTCCTGCGGCACGTTCCTGCCCGCCGTGACGAGCCATTGTCGCCCTTAGCGCTCCGTTACCTCCGGCTGCACCTGCAACTATCGTATCTCAGGCTCCTCACGAGGAGGCAGATAACCAAAACTGCACAACGACGTCCGCCAGGAATGGAGCTGATAAACCACTCGGGAATAGTTTTAATATTTAATTTATAATTAATATGACTAAAAGCATAGAGAAAGTTGGTATGTTGGCAACCACTAGTAAGAAATACTTCTTATGCAAAATATTATTAATGAGAGGGCGCACGAATGTGGCGCGTTGTTACTTTGGTGTTACTTTGGTGTAATTTTCTAGACTTAGTTAAGCTTTGTTTGCATGGGGCGTAGCAATATCTTGAAAGTAGAATTTTAGCGAGGTTTGAGAAAAGCTGGACGTAATCTTGAACGGACTATACATGCACTTACATTTAACTTTCTACTTCCGTTTGAACACAGTTTGTAGCCACGCCCATCAGCATGACTCACGACCAATAACTAGCGATTGAAAAATGACGCGAATTCATTTAAGGGCAAGCCAGATTTTAAACCCATGTACATTTATGTTGTGTTTGCTATTGGATGACAGTTTATTAGACACGCCCAGGTGGTCTGGGAGCTAATTACAGACTTGCAAGGAAACACGTAATGAATCCCTGGTCTGAGGTAGAACTCGCTACACGCTTGGGCAGCCAATGAACAGGCCTATAGCCAAGTGTCAAAAATNGTGCCACCTGGTCTGAGGTAGAACTCGCTACACGCTTGGGCAGCCAATGAACAGGCCTATAGCCAAGTGTCAAAAATACATAAGACCGTGCAGTATAGCCTACAGGTAATTTTAAATGCGAAATTTTTCCCTGTCCCTACCAATCACTAGAGACCTGAAAAATTCGCGGGTTCAATGACCTGTAGGCTATACTCTATTTTCGTATGCAAAATCATTCAGATATCACAGTTCATTGATTGCTTGTTGTATTAGCGAAAGGCGGTGATTCGGTCTGCATTTTACTGTGTATTTATTATAGGCTCAGATTGTCCGTGAGGTGTAATTTAACGGGTAGACCAATAGCATTAGCAATACAAACGTACGGGGTTTTGAATTCTAGCTTGTCCCGAAATGATAACGCGAATTTTTCAGGTCTCTACCAATAACGAACCTGCAAGTAAAACAAAGACGGAATCTTGTTCTACCTGGTTTGGGGTAAAACTGGAGTATCAGCCAATCAACAACTTGCTGGGGTTCGAATACACACAGGATTGTGGAATCTAGCTAGTTGCCGATTGAATCTGCGAAATCTGTCTCTCTAGTAGTAATCAGTAACAACTAAGCAATAGGCTGTTCATCCAGTATCTCACCTGGACAATAGCACAGACTCCAGGTCCCGAAACGTCGTGAAGACTTGTAATTATGATTTGAGGTTATGTGTACTCTGTTAGTTTATCTCTCTGGTAATTTTTTTTGTAGTTTCTGTGTTATTCGTAGTGTTGATTTATTTGGTTTTGTAATATGACAAGGAATACTTTTCCTGTCTTGTGTTTCATTGTGTTTTTGTTTTATTTTCGTTTTTGTTTTGAGTTTTTATTTTTCAGCTGTGAACACTGATATTGGTTTTTTTTATTGCTCTGTTTTGTTCACTTTTGTGGTGTTTTGTTTTCGTCATCATGTTTTTTCTTTTGGTTTGCTTTTATTGTCTGTCCTGTTTTATAATAATAAGTTGTTCATCCATCTTATTGTCGTTTTAATATTCTATTGACAAGGAAACAGTTTTTCCTAATTATCTGGCTATGGTGCTGTAAAAGTTTTTTTCGTTTTTGTCTAACTGAGTCTGTGTATGTTTATTTAGTCTCGTGGTCAACAATGGGCACAGCCAAATCAAACCATCATAATAACATGAACTCATCATAGTCATTAAATTTAAAAGATAAAATAGGTTTCTTTTATAACATTTTTGCAGTCGATAGTTATTTTTAGCAGCGGGTCAACAGAAGTAAATCTTGAATGTTCGTCATTTGAAATCAAAACTTGAAAAAAATGTTGATGTCAAGTCTTTAGAAACCCGACCAATCAATACACACCGCTCGCGTAGTGGGCCATCAGAAATGTCTAATAGTTAGAGATGATGGAAATTCGCGAAAAATTTTTGAGCCAACATATCCTCTATAACACTCTAACTAGTTTATTCTTTCATGATTGGATGAACGAGGTTTTTATTCGGCTAAGTTGTTTGCAGACCAATCACGAACGTTTTGCCTTATAGTATCAGCATCCTCATTGGCCTAGTGAAATGTGGTTGTAACTTCATATATGCATGACAGCCAATAAGGAAGGAGAACTATCGGAGATGTGTACAGTTCGTTTAATCCTAGAAAACAGTCAACTTTTTCCGCGATAAACCATCATCTCTACTTACAGACTCCTGTGAGCAATTATTCACTGGAACAAAAATCCCGCCTCGTGTAACATCTGGGGAAAAAAAAAAACAATAATTAGTAGGGCCAGTGACTTTTCGCGTAAAAAATCGGAGCACGCAGTAGACTTCAATACTATATACACACCTCAGCTGTTGTTATACCGCCATTGGCTGCTGGTGCCGTGTCCATCTTTGACCAAGCCACTCAGGACTAAGTAACTCCGACACCGAACCTTCGTGATTCGTGCGCAAACGGTTAACATGGGCCAGAACATTTTTTTAGACAATCAAAGAAGCTGGACGACCCTACAGTGCTTTGGACTGTCTTGTCTCGAAATCTCTTCGCGAAATATCACTGCCCCTAGTAATCAGTGTGTATAGTAGTTGGGATGGAGTTCCAGCAGACATCCTGCTGACCTGTTTCGCCACGTGTTCATCGTGAACTTGAACGCGCGACTGCCGTCGTCACACGCCACTTTCTCCGAGGACTGGCTTACGTTGCAACGCCCACCGCCAACACGTGGCCCGGAGAAACTTTCCTCTCCTCGTAGGTTTGGTTTGTAACTGGAAACGTAACGGTGACCACAGAACATGGGTCGTGTGCGCAGGAATTAACTGCCGTGTTCTCGAACCTACTGTGGCGGTGCAATGCTTCTCGACCTCACGAAGACCCCGCAAGTATCTCTGTGCTGGTTCAACAGTGCGACGTCTCAGAAATGCGTGTTCTTGGGAAAGCGTAGTTTAGTTGTTTGATCACTCTCGCCAATCAGGACAAATTTATGCTTTGCATTAAATGTTATCGCAAAATAATTTTAACAAAGAACAGTTTAAGTTATGCATATAACCTTAACTTGTCGTTACGAATAATATTTGAGATGTTGCACTGTTGAACTTGCACGGCGATTATGAGTATTAGATAATTATAATACTTGATGAATGAACTTGATAATGAAAGCTTTTATATTGCACGAATTACACCGAGCTCGTAGAAAACAACGCCTGAGTAGGAATAAGGAAGCTGGAAACAATATTAGAGCAAATATTAAAAGATTGTTGTAGAAATTCCGTTTGTTTGAGAAACTTGCTTCTGGAGAAATTAGCCACAAAATTAAATATTGAATAACTTACAAGTTCTCGTAGTTCACGTCTTGCATTTAATATAAATAACAATTTTTTTTAGCAACACTCATGAAAATCAAATAATTAATGCTATAAATCAATAAAAAAAATAATGGTCAACAGCCAAGCTCACATCATCCGACCACCATATTGATTATATTCTTTATACACCGAAAATTTGTTAATCGTGGAGCAGTTATTAGTACGCAGTCAATGTATGTTACCGCATCGAAATAAGCACACTATTATAGATGAGGCCGCGGTGTTTGAGCGGTTAGCCCGCTCGCCNAGTACGCAGGCAATGTATGTTACCGCATCGAAATAAGCACACTATTATAGATGAGGCCGCGGTGTTTGAGCGGTTAGCCCGCTCGCCTCTCACCAAGGCGAACCGGGTTCAATCCCCGGCCGGTTCACTCCCGGACGATGCCGCTGGTCGGCGGTTTTTCTCGGGGATCTCCCGTTTCCCCCGTAGTTTCATTCTGGCGCTGCTCCATCCTCACCTCAATCACCCTCATCGCTGTTAAGAGCCACCAACGTCTCTTCACTCACTAATTCATAATATTTATAATCTATATAATATAATCATAATAATTCATGACTGGACAATAAAAATCAAAGCTTGACATGACACAGAGAAATACTTAACCAAATTTTGATGATTTAAAAGGTTTCATTTATATCCGTATTTTCCAATGTGGGACTGGAATGATTAAATAATGATGCAATATTTGATAACGGTTTCAAATGTGAAACAAATCATTAGAGTTATAGGTAGAAGGTATATTTCATTNCATTAGAGTTATAGGTAGAAGGTAGATTTCATTACTACAAGCACCCAAAAGCAGTTTGTCTATTGCCATTGGTTGCTGTCTGCTTGAGAATGCGTTTCCATATTTGACCGGGCCACTCAGAATTCGGGAACATCGGCACGGCTCCTACGTGATTCGTGTGCAGGCAGTTAACACGTGTCAAAAAATAATTCAGCCAATCAAGATNAACATCGGCACGGCTCCTACGTGATTCGTGTGCAGGCAGTTAACACGTGTCAAAAAATAATTCAGCCAATCAAGATAGGTAAACGACGGTAGTGTTTTGAAATATAACTTGTCTTGAAATCTTTTCGCGAAATTTCACCACTACCCCTGCGAATCATGTATGAAATAAGGGGTTGGATCTCGAAATAATAAGTGGAAAACTTACACGGGTGATATACTTTGCCATCAGCGCTCAGTATGTTCAACGCCCTCTTTAGCACTGCAGCTATTTTTATAATAAAAACCCTCAACAAAAGACAAGCCGAATAGTGTGCGACCCAGTTACGAATAAGAATGGATTGTCATTGTGGCGGGAGAAAACTGAACAAAAGGCAGCGCTTCGAGTCAACGGAGAACTGGACTAACACATTTTTTATTTATTCGTTATCTACACTGCAAAAATTTCTGTACATTTACAAAAGAATTATTTGCGGACTATCGAAACCAAAATTATTTTTATAACGCTACATGCAAATCAGAGCAAATTTTACGAAAAGTTAAAGTTGGAATGTGTAAAGCTAATATTGAAATTTAACAAGTAAGAACCGATAAGGGCGACACTGCCTCGCGTATTAAGTACGCCATCGCCACTAAGCGCAAGGCCCTCAACTGGCGCACAGTGTTCTCGTCGCACTACGTGTACCTATGTGTAGAGACCTGAAAAATTCGCGAGTTCAATGACCTGTAGGCTATACTCTATTTTCGTATGCAAAATCATGCAGATANAGAGACCTGAAAAATTCGCGAGTTCAATGACCTGTAGGCTATACTCTATTTTCGTATGCAAAATCATGCAGATATCACTGTTCATTGGTTGCTTGTTGTATTAGCGGAAGACGGTGATTCGGTCTGCATTTTACTGTGTATTTATTATAGGCTCAGAGTTGTCCAGGAGGTGTAATTTAACGGGTAGACCAATAGCATTAGCAATACAAACGTACGGGGTTTTGAATTCTAGCTTGTCCCGAAATGAATAGGCGAATTTTTCAGGTCTCTAATGCGAGGGTGTCCTGGCGCCGAAACTTGGCAAGATCAATGTTTGGGGTCACCAGGATTTCAATATCCCACGAGTGTATCATAAGTTTTCCTCTGCTTGCTGGCCGCACTGTGAGAAGACATTTTCTCACTTGACTGGCCAATCAGAATTAGGCAACTCCATACTGTACGTCTGTGATTCGCGGGTATACACCTAAGACGCGTTAACACCTAGATCATCCAATCAAGTAAGTGGATCTGAGCTTCACTGTTATGAAATACAACTTGTCGTGAAATATCTTCGCGGAATTCGGGTGTTCCTATCAATGCTGTGAGTAAATACGAGTTCGTAGTTCGGTAATTCAACTGTAATGTTCTGCAAGGTCAATATGTATTTAGATACAGGGGTGCTTTCGTAATTTTTATTTTTTTAAAGACGTTGACATGCCATAANGGCGACACTGCCTCGCGTATTAAGTACGCCATCGCCACTAAGCGCAAGGCCCTCAACTGGCGCACAGTGTTCTCGCCGCACTACGTGTACCTATGAGTAGAGACCTGAAAAATTCGCGAGTTCAATGACCTGTAGGCTATAGTCTATTTTCGTATGCAAAATCATGCGGATATCACTGTTCATTGGTTGCTTGTTGTATTAGCGGAAGACGGTGATTCGGTCTGCATTTTACTGAGTATTTATTATAGGCCTAGAGTTGTCCAGGAGGTGTAATTTAACGGGTAGACCAAAAGCATTAGCAATACAAACGTACGGGGTTTTGAATTCTAGCTTGTCCCGAAATGAAAAAGCGAATTTTTCAGGTCTCTGCTGCGAGGGTGTCCTGGTGCCGAAACTTGGCAAAATCAATGTTTGGGGTCACCAGGATTTCAATATCCCACGAGTGTATCATAAGTTTTCCTCTGCTTACTGGCCGCACTGTGAGAAGACATTTTCTCACTTGACTGGCCAATCAGAATCAGGCAACTCCATACTGTACGTCTGTGATTCGCGGGTATACACCTAAGACGCGTTAACACCTAGATCATCCAATCAAGCAAGTGGATCGGAGCTTCACTGTTATGACATACAATGTCGTGAAATATCTTTGCGGAATTCGGGTGTTCTTATCAATGCTGTGAGTAAATACGAGTTCGTAGTTCGGTAATTCAACTGTAATGTTGTGCAAGGTCAATATGTATTTAGATACAGGGGTGCTTTCGTAATTTTTATTTTTTTAAAGACGTTGACATGCCATAATAACCAGGCATCCAATATAGAGCGGAGAGGTTTCGGAGGGTCTTAACGTCGAGGTCTTGAGAGCCGTCGAGGGTGAAGTGAGGTGAGTATGGAGCAGCAAGGGCGGGGGAATATCCCCGAGGAAACCCACCGGCCAAAGGCATCNGAGCCCGGTTCGCCTAGGCGGGAGGCGAGAAGTCTGACCAAGTATGGGAAGAGGAAGGTTCCCCTTAACAACATGCGTTTGTGTACGCAGGCGTATTTAAACTGCTGACTGGTACCCTGCTGCTATAGCGAGAGGCCGTGATTGTATCTGCAGTTTGATGAAGTACGCTATGCTGGAAGTCTTCCGGTAGGTTCCCGGCCGTGGGCCCCACTTGCAGGAGCAGCACAAGGGACATGGCTACTCGGTTATTGGCTCGCGGGGCTCGTCGTAGAGAGATCTCGCTGGCTGCGCACAACCAGTCTCCTTGAGGAAACTGATTTTCTGCCAACACAACTATCATAACGACGTAGATAGCAGCTGAGGTTAATACGCTATTTAGTAAACAAGGTCTTTGAGATGTTTGCATACTTCCTCTAACCAATTTGTAATGCACTTTGATTAAATTAAAAATTGTAACAGTATTTTATTCAAATAAAAGTTATTGTCTTTTGAAAATTAAGATATAAGTAAACACTGTTGACCATGTGACTTTGACAGTTGTGTTGGTGTGGGGTAGGTCAGTGTTGGGCGCATGCGCAGAAGACGAATAATCCGTCTGCCTCATCTTTAGTCCCCGGGCCACATTTGGCCGACCAGACTCGCTAGACTAGCTCGCAAACAAAANTCTGCCTCATCTTTAGTCCCCGGGCCACATTTGGCCGACCAGACTCGCTAGACTAGCTCGCAAACAAAATGTTTCATCAGTTATTCCTTTTTTAAATAAATTTATCCTTACCTGTAGGTTTTTTTACGGTAGACTGAGTACTTTTGAAAGCCCTGGTTAAATATCTACCTGTATGCACGTTGTGTATCCAACCACCGTATGTAATATCATAATTGCCATGGATGGGGCCTGCTTGCTTTATTNACCTGTATGCACGTTGTGTATCCAACCACCGTATGTAATATCATAATTGCCATGGATGGGGCCTGCTTGCTTTATTCATGCGTCCGTCGAGTGAAACTGTTAGAAATGTATGCATTTTACGAATTTGTTAATTCTTCCACTTATGTGCATTTAAAAACAGATAATGAAATGAACAACTTCAGTATTTTGAAATGTGTACCTAGCGCTCTTAATTCGGTGTTAAAACATGGAACTACTTTCCTCCCGTCGTTACCAACTGTAATGGGCTCTCGCTAGTCAATGCAGGTAGGTGCAGTGGCATTTTTCAAAAGTTGGTTTTAAAAGTGCTCATACTACCTTGAATAGCCTAACCAAAACTTGTAATAAAATTGTATATTATTACTAGAGACCTGAAAAATTCGCGTTTTCATTTCGGGACAAGCTAGAATTCAAAGCCTCGTACGTTTGTATTGCTAATGCTATTGGTCTACCCGTTAAATGACACCTCCTGGACTNAAGCTAGAATTCAAAGCCTCGTACGTTTGTATTGCTAATGCTATTGGTCTACCCGTTAAATGACACCTCCTGGACTACTCTGAGCCTATAATAAATACACAGTAAAATGCAGACCGAATCACCGTCTTCCGCTAATACAACAAGCAACCAATGAACTGTGATATCTGCATGATTTTGCATACGAAAATAGAGTATAGCCTACAAGGTCATTGAACTCGCGAATTTTTCAGGTCTCTAATTATTACATTTATTATCTTCACTTGAATACACAGCTTATGGTGTAAGTGAGTCATCAAGCATTGTACTTACTTGAAAGTGGCTCGATGGGAAAACCAACTGAATAGCCTTGTGTCCCCAGCTTGAAGTATATNAACTGTGATATCTGCATGATTTTGCATACGAAAATAGAGTATAGCCTACAAGGTCATTGAACTCGCGAATTTTTCAAGTCTCTAATTATTACATTTATTATCTTCACTTGAATACACAGACTATGGTGTAAGTGAGTCATCAAGCATTGTACTTGAAAGTGGCTCGATGGGAAAACCAACTGAATAGCCTTGTGTCCCCAGCTTGAAGTATATTAGTTACGAATTGAGTGGTGAATGGTTGAATGAGCGGCGAAGGACGGACTGCAGTTGTCCGCGGGCTTGTCCGGCGCCGTGAAGACGTGACTTGCAGTGTCTGTGTGCTCAGAGCGAGCTCGGCCGAGTACCCGGGTCGGAGCCCGCTGGTACAGTCCCGTTACACCGCGCCGCTGCCGGTACACTCCCTGCAAAACTCGCAGCCACCGCCCCGCTACTCTCTCGCGGGCTCACGCGCCCTTCAACAGACTATCTCTCTTCTACAACTTGAAGATTTCTAAATGGTTTTGTGATAATATATCAAGGGGGTTTGATACAACTACCAAATCGTTTGAAAAAAAAAAAAAACCTTTATTCATGTTCATTTAGTGTGGATATGAAAATTTTTACTTGGAAATATTAATGAACATAAAGTTTTATTTTAGCTAAAGTTTTCCTTCTCATGTTTCAATGAAATTATTTGAAATCCTACACTTAGTTAATTTTTGGTATAATATATAACTTCTAACTATTTTTTATTAAAAAAAAATGATCTCAAAATTTAAAATTCGAATATGGGCAAACCACGCAAACATTTTTCCTAACATTAACGACGTTTTGATGACGTGGACAGTATTTTGAGCTGTACATTACTGTGCAAAATCTTTTAAACAAATAATATTTGGTTTAGTTAACCATTTTAACTCAATCATGATATATATTTTTTTAACTAAACGAAGACATTTAATAAAATATTGCAACATTTCTGGCAAAATACAATTTAGGAGTCGTTAATGTTAATTCAGGAAAATAATACTCCGCGGGTCTTGTTGTAGGGTTAATCCTACTCAGGTTAGGAACAAAACGACTTTTCTTATGTGAGAGTTTGGCATAGGGAAAACTTCCGCCGCTAGGTAAGCGCTAGTGTTCCAAAGAGGTCAGTTGTAATTAAAATGTCAAGCTACGTTAGTAATTAAAGGGAAAGATTTCACTTAGTTAAGTAGTTATTTTATTTTTGAATTATGATTATTGTAAATATTATGTTTTTTTGAGGTAGAAAATAGAAAAAAAAATCCGGTACACATGCGACACTAGCGCTTACCTAGTTGCGAAAAATGTTCGTTGCCAAACTAAAAGCATTGAGCTTCCCAACCGGAGTAGATTGTGGCTACCACCTGCTCGCGTGATCTTAGATATAGGTGAGTTTTTCTTAGCTGCTCGTAGCCAGCATTGTCGAGTGATTGTCAGCTCGTTCAAAATGCAAACCATGAAAGATGTTTTATATTAAAGTAGTAGTAGTATACGTGAAGTGTTATTTTAAGATTTGTTACTAATATTATAGTAAACAGAGAAGTCCATTATAAGTACCCGCATTTCGCCACAAGCACTTGCTAGACTTCAATACCCTACGGGCGTACCACAACAGTTTCTCTTCTGTCTATCGGCGGAGTGTCTTTGTGTGAAGACAGTTTCCTGCTTGAGTGGCCAATCAGAATAAGGCAACTTCGATACTGCACGTCTGCGATTCGCGCGCAGACATCTATGACGCGTAGCAAGGTAACCACCCTATCATGAATGTGTACCTGAGCTTAAGTGTCAAGAAATACAACCGGCCCGAGATATGTTTCCGCGAGAATCAGGTGTCCGTAAGTGCGAGTATCGGTGCCCGTGGTGGCCTTGGGGATTCCAGTCGGGGCCCTTATAGCCGCAGCGGGGTTCCGGTACCCCGCGGCGTCTACGTCAGCTGCAGAGATATATACTTCTGGCTTAAATACAGTATTCAGGAGATGTGAGAGCTGCATCGGCTTATAATCCGCTTTAACAAAACGAAAACCTCTACGAAGTACGTCGTTCTTCGCGGCGGTTCTTAACAAGTCCTGCATTTTTTAAATTCCGGTTTTTTTTTAGGAACTATTCCTCTTCTTCCCCCCCCCCCCCCNGAAGGAGTGGACACAGTTAATGGCTACCAGGACCCCTGGCGCTACCCAGGGGTCCTTTCAACAAAAATGACTGCTGGCTTCACCGCAGTATAAAAAGTTTGATCGACAGCCAGGCGGGACAGACTAGCTGTCACCAACCTGGGTGCTAGGAATGCCAACCAGAAGGGAGGACAAGAGCCCTCTCAAGGGCGCCGAGGGAGTAGCGTCCGGTGATGCAAGATGGCGGCGAGAGCTGCACTGCAGGTGTAGGTTGGCACGCCTGGGCCGCAGTGGCGAGCTGCTCAAGGCTGTTCACGGCAAAGCCAGCACTTTTCAAATCAACCTATGAGAAAAGTCACTGGGCCTGCCTGAATATTTTTTAACTGGTACAAAATCCGGTACGCGCACAGTTAAGTTGGCAACGACGGAGGAAAAAAAAAATAGTTCAATTTCTTAACGTTGAATAAAAAAGTGTTAGACAAGCATTCGTGAATAACGACNAGTGTTAGACAAGCGTGATTTAATTTTCATTCTCTTTTTCCATGCTTCAAGTGTAAGAACGAGCGAATTTGTAAAACATTTGTATTTACAATATTTCCACCGACGTATGAATCAAGTGATGAGGCCACATTGCAAAGTTAATTTTTTATTAATTTAATCTATATACTGTATATATAAATGTTGTGTCCGTTTGTTCGGACGCGTATAACTCCCGAAAAAATCAACCGATTTTCATTTAGTTTTTTTATAAACCTTCCTTTCGTTCCCACGAGTGTTTGCACACCTTTCTTTTTTATCTGTATTACCAGCAAAGGTAATAAAATCTGCAAAATAAAGCTCATTTTTACCAGGCTTTCGCGTTAGGAACCGCCTTTGTTGACAGCTGTCTGTTTGAACATTTCAGTTTGTTGTTCTCAATGTATTTTACACACACACACACACACACACACACACACACACACACACATATATATTTATATATATATATACACACACACACACACACACATATATATATTTATATATACACACACACACATATACTTCTTTCAATTAATTTCACAGAAATGAATATAACCTAAATATTTAATGCCACAGCAATGCGTGGCCGGGTAAGCTAGTACCTAATATAATCACAGTAGTGGATCGCAAGCAGGGTTTTCCAAAGTGCTCAGTTCACCGGTAACAGACCTGCACGCCGGAGGAACAGGGAGGTCTTGTCTTGGCTGCCTCCTTTGTCACAGCAGCCACTCCCGTTACACTCGGCCTCGACGCCAACACACTCTCCTCCACAAGCAACTCTGCTGGCACACTCACTGCATTCTGTTCCCCTATAGCCCGGCTCGCATACCAGCGCACTTCTTTGACACTCCTGGAAGTAGCCTCGTGCTCAGTTGTATCCACGGCGAGATACTTCCCGTTGGCATACTGGGCAGGTTGACAGTCAGCTGAGTGAGTGCGTGTGAACGTCGTCTATCTGACGACAAGGGCGAGACACGGCTGTAGCCACGCGAGCAGGCCTGCCTTCAGAGCAGCGAGGCAGAGGCGCTGACGTCACTCGTCAGCGGGAAACCAATCAGGAACACGAACAAGCCGGTCAGAAATCCCCATGACGGAACACCCTTCAGTGCCAGCGGTAGGAATCACGGCATGGCGTCCGACAAGTTTGTAGCCATGTCATCAGCAACGCGTGTAGTTTTCGATAAATAGCGGATTAATTAAAATACTATACTTCAGACATTTAATTGAGGTGAAAATAATTTAATACTAACCCATCCTAGTAAATGAGTGGAAATGATGGAAAAAAACGCGAACAATTTTTGAGCCAACAACACTCTAACTAGTGTATTCTTCCATGATTGGATGGACAAGGTTTTGACTGGGCTAAGTTGTTTACAGACCAATCACGAACGTTCTGCCTGATAGTATCACTATCCTCATTGGTCCAGTGAAATGGGGTAGTAGCTTCATACATGCATGACAGTCAATACGGAAAGAAAACTGTCGGACATGTGTACAGTGCGTCGAATCCTAGCAAACAGTCGACTTTTCTCTCGGTAAACCATCGTCTCTAAGCGTGACTTCTCCCATCGCTGAATCTACTCGCTGAAGTAGAGATCACGAGGTCTTGGTTACTCGACGAACATCGGAGAGATGGCCGTGCTTGCTCCATCAGCTTGACATGCTCCATTTAAGACTGNGGTCTTGGTTACTCGACGAACATCGGAGAGATGGCCGTGCTTGCTCCATCAGCTTGACATGCTCCATTTAAGACTGCTTCAGTCTCTTAGGAATTGCTGTAAAGATCTTCTAGGTACTTACAGGATGCTCTAAGATTGAAGTTGTATCCAGTTAGTAGTCCCAACCACAAACGACATCATTTAATGGACAGAGTTGGCTGTGCCATAATTTGTTCGGATTTATGTTATAACCCTGCGAGAAGCATTCATGTATCGGGGCTACGTTTATATAAAAAAATATTTCAAATTTCTTTACTTTGAAGACAAATTTCACGCTTTTATATTTTACTGTTTCGATGGGGGTTTATCGGAATCAAAGTAAAAAATTACAACTAGTCAACATTTCAATTCAGAAGAATAATTCTGTTCTTTGTAATAAATAGGGCCAGTGACTTTTCGCGTAAAAATCGGAGCACACAGTAGACTTCAATATTATATATATACACCTCAGCTGTTGTTATACCTCCATTGGCTGCTGGTGCCGTGTCCGTCTTCAACCAAGCCACTCAGGACTAAGTAACTCCGACAGTGAACATTCGTGATTCGTGCGCAAACGGTTAACACGGGTCAGAACATTTTTTTAACCAATCAAAGAAGCTGGACGACCCTACAGTGCTTTGGACTCTTATCTTGTCTCGAAATCTTTTCGTGAAAAGTCACTGCCCCTACAAATTGGTCAGAGGAAATATGGAAACAACTCAGAGCAGTTATTTCCGTAAGTAGTGTCCTAACCTCAAATGCTATATACGTCGTTTATGACAGTCGTATTGGCACGTGAGCAGTTCAGTGTCGGGACTCGGGGGAACTGGTTGTGCGCATCCAGCGCGATCACTCTACCCCGTATCCAACGTCCGGACGGAGCGGGCCTTTCTCCGAGGGCAGGCAGGCTGTCCCCGGAGACGCGAGAGACGCCACAATGC